>JAODAL010003359.1:0-175453 GCA_025379985.1 Phyllomedusa bahiana
GGAGGAAACCCACGCCAGGGAGCGGGTCAAAGGGGGCCCCCGGGTCTTCACCGGAGCCCGCCCCCAAAGCGGATGGACTTTGCTGGGGAACCCCCCCAGGCGCCCCCCTACGTGGCTACCTGCGGTGACACCCCGGGGTGCAGGACAGGAACACGGGCCAGAAGCGGTGGTAGAAGGTAAAACCCGGGAAAATATATGGACGGTTTTTCAGCAGGAATAAACGCACATTTCAGTAGGAAACAGCAGGAAAAGAACAGGTGCAACACAGGATATAGCGGTACTGGACAGGTGCCCCGGCGGACCAGGAAGGTCGGGGACAGCAGACACGACAGACGAGGTCGGGAACTCGGTGGCTGCAGGAACTGGCCAGCATCACAAGGGTTAAGTCCCGAAACAGCCCCTGAGATGCTGGGGGGAGCTCGAGGGAAAACCTTCAGCATGAGGGACAAACAAACAATGGATGACCCCTAGCAAACAGGAACTTCCTCTTATAGCCAAGAGTCACAGGGTTTAAAAGGAAGGGAACGGGGCGGGACCCTATAAAAGGCAAGAAATGGCGGGGCGTGCCCTAGAAGGGGCAGTCACGTACCGGAAATCAGGAAGCAGGGCAAAGGAAGGCAAGTAAACAATAGAACACAGGCTTTCCCGGACCCCCCACAGGGAGCCCCAGCAGAGAATGGGGAGGCCCGGACCGCTGACGGTCCAAGGGGGGACAGCGGCGTGAACCTGACAAAAAGAACCAAGGGTAGTGCATAAATTTTCCAACAAATCTACAAACAGGGACGTCTTTCCCTTGGGGGAAAAGGGGGCACTTGCCTAGGGGGCCCCCCCCCCTCGGGGAGCTGCCTTCCTGACAATGGAATAGATGGCAGTGAATACTCGGGACATTGGTTGGTGCGCCCAGCCGCTGCCTGCACTTTATAGTGCAGACAGAGCGGCGCGGCAGTCAGAGCAGGGGACAGGCTACAGCGATGCCTGATGCGGCCCCTACTATTGCTGTGTCCTGCCTGCGCTTTATTCCTCACAGTGCAGGCAGGGAAGCACGGCAGAGGCAGGCTCGGACTGGGCCGCCGGGGGACCGGAGAATCCCCCAGTGGGCCCTCCCGAGCCGCTGGGGGCCCCGGAGGCAGTGCCGTCGCTCTCCGGGGCCCGTCCGCGCATCCGGTCCCTGAGCGCCCGGGACCTGCGTCCCGAGCGCCCAGAGACCGGCCCGGTAGCCGAGGACTAATGTCCCCGACTCCCGGGGCTGCCCTGGCTACCTATACCCTGCCCTGGCTACATATACACTGCCCTGGCTACCTATACCCTGCCCTGGTTACCTAGACCCTGCCTGGCTATATGATGCCCTGCCCTGGCTACCTATACCCTGCCTGGCTATATGATGTCCTGCCCTGGTTGCCTATACCCTGACCTGGCTGCCTATATCCTGCCCTGGTTGCCTCTACCCTGCCCTGGCTGCCTCTACCCTGCCTTGGCTGCCTCTACCCTGCCCTGGCTGCCTATACCCTGCCCTGGCTACCTATACCCTGCCCTGGCTGCCTATACCCTGTCCTGGCTGCCTATACCCTGCCCTGGCTGCCTATTCCCTGCCCTGGCTGCCTATTCCCTGCCCTGGCTGTCTATTCCCTGCCCTGGCTGCCTATATCCTGCCCTGGCTACCTATAATAGCCCTGGCTGCCTATAATATCCCTGGCTACCTTTACCCTGCCCTGGCTACCTATACCCTGCCTGGCTATATGATGCCCTTCCCTGGCTCCCTATACCCTGCCCTGCCCTGGCTACCTATACCCTGCCCTGGCTACCTATACCCTTCCCTGGCTACCTATACCCTGCCCTGGCTGCCTATACCCTGCGCTGGCTACCTATACCCTGCCCTGGCTGCCTATAAGAGCTCTGGCTACCTATACCCTGCCCTGGCTGGGTATATGATGCCCTGTCCTGGCTACCTATACCCTGCTCTGGCTACCTATACCCTTCCCTGGCTTCCTATACCCTGCCGTGGCTGCCTATACCCTGCCCTGACTACCTATACCCTGCCCTGGCTGCCTATAATCTGCCCTGACTGCCAATACCCTGCCCTGGCTACCTATAATAGCCTGGCTACCTATACTCTGCCCCGGCTGCCTACAATAGCCCTGGCTGCCTATACCCTGCCCTGGCTGCCTATAATATCTCTGGCTGCCTATATCCTGCCCTGGCTGCCTCTACCCTGCCCTGGCTGCCTATACCCTGCCCTGGCTGCCTATACCCTGCCCTGGCTACCTATACCCTGCCCTGGCTACCTATACCCTGCCCTGGCTGCCTATATCCTTCCCTGGCTGCCTATACCCTGCCCTGGCTGCCTGTACCCTGCCCTGGCTACCTATACTGCCCTGGCTGCCTATAATATCCCTGGCTACCTATACCCTGCCCTGGCTACCTATACCCTGCCTGGCTATATGATGCCCTGCCCTGGCTACCTATACCCTTCCCTGGCTGCCTATACCCTTCCCTGGCTACCTATACCCTGCCCTGGCTGCCTATACCCTGCCCTGGCTACCTATACCCTGCCCTGGCTGCCTATAATAGCGCTGGCTACCTATACCCTGCCCTGGCTGCCTATACCCTGCCCTGGCTACCTATACCCTGCCTGGCTATATGATGCCCTGTCCTGGCTACCTATACCCTGCCCTGGCTACCTATACACGTCCCTGGCTTCCTATACGCTGCCGTGGCGGCCTATACCGTGCCGTGACTACCTATACCCTGCCCTGGCTGCCTATACCCTGCCCTGGCTACCTACCCTGCCTGGCTACCTATTACAGCCCTGGCTGCCTATACCCTGCCCTGGCTGCCTATAATAGCCCTGGCTGCCTATAATAGCCCTGGCTGCCTATAATATCCCTGGCTGCCTATACCCTGCCCTGGCTGCCTATACACTGCCCTGGCTACCTATACCCTGCCCTGGCTACCTATACCCTGCCTGGCTGCCTATAATAGCCCTGCCTACCTATACACTGCCCAGGCTGCCTATAATAGCCCTGCCTACCTATACACTGCCCTGGCTGCCTATACACTGCCCTGCCTACCTATATACTGCCCTGCCTACCTATATACCGCCCCTGCCTACCTATATACCGTCCCTGCCTGCCTATATACTGTCCCTGTCTGCCTATAAGTGGCCCTGCCTGCCTGCAAACTGTCCCTGCCTGCCTGCAACCTGTCCATGCCTCCCTAGAAACTGTCCCGGCCTACCTACCCACAGTCCCTGCCTACCTACATTCTGTCCCTGCCTGCCTGCATACTGTCCCTGCCTACCTACATACTGGCCCTGCCTGCCTGCATACTGTCCCTGCCTACCTACATACTGGCCCTGCCTGCCTAATGGGGGTCTACCTATTTACATGCCACTTATCTGACATTTTTTAATTTCTAATTTTTAGGGTCTAACATGCGCTGCTTGGGGAATTGATAGGACAGTGCTCGAAAAGAGAGGAGTCTAAGATGTATTTGTGGTAAATTCTACAGGGACGAGTAGTGACCACTAGAAGAAGACATTGCATGCTGTACCGGACAGAGAAAGAAATGGAAGGGAACAACAAGGGAAGATGCCATGGAGGTTTGGGCCAGAAGGAGAAGAAAAGGAGAAGAGAACAACTCCCATCAGAGATGACGTCTCCTGTGAGTCCCTGCTGTCAGGGGTCATTTTACTTCTGTGTTGAATCAGTGCTGTATTCATGTGATGGTGACCTGACTACTGGGGATGTGATTGGTGGGGTTGTAGGTTATGTTGGTGTTTATGTAGTGTCAGTGTGGGCTTGTCCCTGATTGTAAAGCAAGTGCACACCTGACTCTGTGATGAGGGGTTTCTCTGCACCACTGTTTCTTTCTTGCTTGTATGTAGGGGGCTCTCACACAGAGCGGTTTTGGTGCATTTTTTGATGGGTTTTTTTTTGCGCAGAAATGTACAGCATTAACTGCTCCGCCTTTCTGCACAAAAACACACCAAAAACACATCAAAATCACACCCAAAATGCTCCATGTGAAAGCACCTTTATAGTGTCTTTTATTTTAGACAGTGGTGAGGTGCAAGAACAAGGGAAATTTTGTAAGCGGATATTGTATGTGGGCTGCTGGGGGCTTAGTGCCAGGGCTGATTTTTATTCCCAGTCCGGCCCTGGTCCTGTCAGTCCATCCATGGGGGTGATGTCACTCCCTGCTCTCTGCTCTGTCAGCTAATCAGATACAGACATCCATCTACCATAGCAAAATGTGTGCACTCAAAAGCACTCAAAAAGCACATAAGAAAATGCTCTTATCTTGTGACTAAAGTAAAATGAACAAAGCAATATGTTTAGAAAAAGACTTTAATTAAAAGTCCTTCATGTTGAAAGCTAATCTTGCTTGTCTGGCACTGATTGGACCATTCATGTACTCCGTTAACAAATGTTCTACCTTATTGGATGGTCATGCAAAAATCTTAAAAATCCTATCTGGGGTTAGAGATCCTTTAGTACTTTATTCTCTCTTCTCTCTCTGTTCATTGTTTGCTTTTCACGAGATTCCCAAATAACTTCTTGTTCTGTACAAACTTCTTTGAGCAACACCTGGTGGATTCTAAGGAAATAAACCAGTAGGCTGCTTGCCGTATTTGGGTAAAGACTGTCATCACATTTATATAGATTGCACACGATGACATGAAGGACATGAATAAGAAAAGTTTAAAAGAGAATATTCTCACATTTGTTTGGACTAGTTTCTTTTCCCCACTGACCTATTTGGCTCTGTGGCTCTATAAAAGAGACAATCCAGAGGTCACCCATTGCATCTCGTCAGATTTCTTCCGGCAGAGCTCAGTGGATGACATGGTGGAGCTTGTCATGTTCTGTATTACACACAGTTAAAAGCATTAAGGGAGTGGTGCATGACACCATGTCAAAAACTGCTGGAAGATATGTGTCATAGGGTTTTTAATATCTTTTTGCTTTTTTAAGTTCAAGTGCTTATGCTGCACATTCCTTTGACTCCTGTAAGAAGTTTACATATCCCCTGCCTAGTCAATTGGAAGAATGGTACCAAACTCCACTATCTCATGGTGAATGTAGGATGCTCAGCAGGAAGGTATTCACCACCATAGATAAATAGAATAAGTCCACAACATATGTTGGTCGCATCTTTAATATTAAAGGGGTTTTCTCGCTACCACGATCAGATCTCTAATGATGGGGACAGTAAAAAGAAACACTTTTGCACTTAGTATAGCAGGTATGAGCTAATCTTTGCATCTATAGCTATTTCTGCATCAGATGGATGGGACACGCCTCCTTTTCTGTGATTGGCAGCCTGACATTCCATTCAGCCTGTTTGGACACGCCCCCAGGCGGGAAACGCCCCGGACATGACCTCTACACTGTGATTGGCTGCCTGCACTCTGTGCTTACTCCCCTCTGAGCTTTTGAAATTGAAAGTGAAACGAACTGCTTGTGATGATTGTGTGTGTATAATAGGGCTGTCTCAGCTTCTCTCTATATGATGGCTTTATGTAAAGGATCTGGGCAATTACTGATTCTTTAGCTGCTAAATTCACTCTCTCCTTATTTAACACAGACTTATACACTGCTCACCCCCCACCCCCAATGTAACACAGCCTTATACAGTCTGCTCTGCCTCTGGCCTGATAACAGAGGAGGAGGAGGTGAGTGCCTTTCTCACATTTGTTTCATCAGTTCAGGCTGTATGTATGACAGCTTACAGCAATGCAGGTGTTCTGGTTACAAGGAGCCTGTGGAGCCTGGAGCTGACAGCTCTGCAAGCATGAGAAGCATGCAGAAGGTCTGCAGAGCTGTGACACCAACTCCCTTCCACTGCTAACACAGAATGATGATGTCACAACTCTTCAGTGAGGGAGCACACGCCTACTGAGAGAAGAGACTCACCCCTGGATTTGAAGCTGTTAGAGAGATCAACAGCTCAAGTCTGCGAAAACGTGTAATGATAAAACCCCTTTAAGGAAATATATTGAAGGAAGGTCAGTTCAAACAAGCAGTGGGACTCTCCAACAAGGATTAACAAACAAGAAATCAGATTCAGGCTCTTCAACAATCTAATCTATTACCAATCACCAATGTTTCGACCACACAAGGCCTTCATCAGGAACAACCTGTACTGATGCTATGGAGCATACATACAGCACCAGTTCAGATTGTTTGTAACGAAGACCACGTCTGGCAAAACATGGACAATTGGTAATAGACTGGACTATTGGAGAGCTTTAATCAGATTTTTTGTTTGGTAACCTTTTTTTGGAGAGTCACACTACTTGTTTGAACCTACTTGCCTTCAATAAATTTCTTAATATTTAAGATGCAACCAAGGTGACTTACTCTATACATCCCCTACATGTCCTCCTTCGAGGTTGTAGTCAGTGAACTATATTCCCCAGCATTGTTGTAGTTACACAACTGAGGAGCCACAAGGTACAGTCGTTGAGTAAAATCTTGTGCATGGCGGAGTGGGGGTGGATTTGGACTCTTCCTTGGTGACAGACACGTCTGGCAACAGTTTTAATCCTTTCCCCATTCAATTAAACTTGCACCCTGAGTCAAGCTGAGCAAGTGTAATCAATGGCTGGCTCTAGACAGCAAAAACACCACAGCTCTGCAGCTCTGGGCAGGAAATCATTTATGCATGTCTCTGCAAAATAAAGACTCACACACATGGCTATATTACAGATCTGTGAGACAGTGCTCGTCGCTTTTATTGTAACCTCCGTTCATCTCTATTTTATCACCTTTTAATGCTTGTTTCTATTCTACCTTCTAGGTCAGGCATATATTCTCCCAACTAAGCCCAGGACTGGGAAACATCTTCCAAAACTGCTGGTGTCATGACTCATGGGTGTTGTTTAGGTGCTTGTTCTCTCCCAGAGATTAATTGTCTGTCACCATGAGAGTCAGGATAACAGAAGACGCGCAATTTAATTGACAGATGCAGACTGAATTATTTGATGGCTTTGATGACATTCTTATATATAAATGACTTGATACAATTGAAATCTACACAAAGGCTCATAAACATATACAGTATATTACATAGGTTGCTAAAGAACTGTGCAGGGTCATGAGATGATTATCCCCCAGATAAAGCATGGGTGAAACATATGTTGGAGCTGACTGTTTTAAGTCTCTATTATCTTTACTTTGCACTTTCTTCTTTATTTTTGTGAACGCTGGGAACAGGTCAGGCATACGGGTATATCCTATTTTACGTATTCACATATAGACGTTCATAGGCAAACTGTAGTTATAGCACAGAGTTGTTTTTATTGGGTGCTTAACTACTGTTGATTATTTTCGGATTGATATAAATTATGGATCCCAGTCACAGACTGCGCATAGCCAACAAATGACCAGCTGGCATTATTAAGGGTCCTTGCAGAATTTGCAGCTGCATGGAGATTATGCTGCTGCAGGAGTGGGGAGCTGGCCGTCAGCGGAAACTGAGAAGCCAGGGATGATCTATTACCCTCCCAATTGTCATATACATAGCATTAAAAAATATACCATATACAGCTCAGTATGTGATATCGTTGGGGATAGGAAACTACAATTCCTGATCAATTCCCCTATATATATATATAATAATTAAATAAAGATTATATTATATAAGAAAGAGAGAGAGAAAGAAAGGAGAGAGAGAGAGAGAGAGAGCAGAGGGCTATTTTATATCTATATATGACTTTATGAGGGGCACAATGTATAAAAGAAATAGTAAAAAAAAAACACAAAACCAAAAAAAAACACAAACCAAAACTATCAGCCAAGCCCCCTATGACCTAAAACTATTATCTCTTATATTAAAGTAACTGTAACCAAAAGGGTTAGTCAGAGGTAATACTTTAAACCAGTCACCTCTTTCAAACTGCCTGAACCATATGAAATAGCCACAGGCTACCTGATTTTAGTAAGGTAAGATTTAGGGCATGTCCCCAAGGCACGGGTTTTCGGCCGGTTTTTCAGCCGGTTTGCGGTTTTTCAGACCGCCTGAAAAACCGGCAAAAATGAACACATGTGCTCTAGAAATTTGCGCGACCCCACTGCAGGTTTTCTGTCCGGCGGCAAAACATTGAATGTTCATTTATATAACATAAATATGAACAATCCTGGGAGGGGAGGGTGTTCCCGACCCGCGCGGAGAAAACACCCCCCCTCCCCGGCGCCGTGGGGACGGCCGCAAAACCGGACAAATACCGGCCGGCAAACCGGCCGGTATTTGTCCACTGCCGTGGGAGCATGCCCTTATTCTGAAACAGTGATTCCAAGAAAATGTGCTAAACATGGGAAAATGTGCATTGGCCCGAAGAGAAGAGTCAGATGTATGACTTATCCTTGCCCCATAAAAGGGCTGTCCACTTTTTATTGTTTTTATTTATCATTTACATAACAGAAATCCATAACATTTTCTAATATACATAATAAAATTCGTTTTTTTACCTTTTTTTTCCCAATGACTAGTCCTCTATCTAGAAAAAAAAAGGTATAGCCCACATTCCTGTCTATAGCAATGGCTCTGAATGACTAACTGTATGGACTAAACATGGTGTTATGTGACCCATTGTATCCAGCCTGTACCTTTTTTCTAACTACGTGCCTACTGAATTAATATAAAAAAGGGTATATGAGCACGATTTTGAATACATGTATTGTAGAAAATGGAATGTTTTCCGTTTCTAGTAGACATACAATAAAAAATTCTCCTTCTCTACCTTTTTTATACCGATGCAGTAGGCATGTGGTCAGAATAAAAAAGGTACAGCGCTGCATGGTCATGGGTCACATGACTTACACGTGGTGGGTCACATGACTGACCCCATGCTTAGTCCATACAGTTAATCAATGGGAGCCGTTGCTATAAGCAGGAATATGGGCTATTCCTTTTTTTGTAGATAAAGGACCTAGTGCATTAGTATAAAAGAAGTATAGAAGCAGAATTTTAATGTATGTATAATAGAAAATTGTATGATTTCCAATTACATAAATAATTAATAAAAATAATAAAATGTAGACAACCCCTTTAACGGTCAGATCTGTACTCTATCTGTGTATAGAGAGAGAGTACTCAGTTAAAGGGTTTTTTTTCACTACAAAGATTAACTTTCAACATGTAGGGACAGGTAATTGAAGACTTTTTCTAAATACATCGGTCTTGTGCTATTGCCTGACCAGGAGATAAGAAAGATTTAATTTGCTCTGAGTGCACACAGATTTCTTGGGTTACCATCCATATCTCCCTTCCTGGTTAGACAGAGAGCAGTGAGTGACGTCAGCAGATGAAGCAGTCCTCATCTCTGACAAGATTAGATTAATTAGTTAAGAGCACTTGTATTCATTCTTTGGAGGTCTGTAGCTTTGTTAATTGAAGATTAAACCTCCTGCACTTATGTCAGTGTAACAGCACAGCTATTTACAGGGGAGATAAATTTGTTAACTGCTATAGAACCACCCACAGCCTGATCAGGAAGGGGGTTGGGTGACGCTCCCCTGTGATTACAGGGTTAAAAAACCCCCTTTCAGCTGAGCTGGAAGGGAAGAACACCACACTGCAATCAAAAATTATACTACATTGGGTTTTTACAAAAAGACACAGCAAAAATCTAACCCCAATTAAGATATACCTTTTAATAGATATGGATTAAAATATAACAAATACCCCACTCAAATGAAAACCTAAAATAGATCCCAAAGACAGATGAACATACCTGAGGGTAAAAAATCTAAAATACAAGCCAATACCCCACGGAAAAAATTTTACCATTTAGAATAATAACAATAGATACTACAAAAACCTAAAAGGGGTGACCAATAAAGCGGAGACATCGCCCCAAAAGGGGCCCCACAAACTATACCTTCAGATATATCCTTTAAATCTAAAACCACACCAATCAAAAAAAGAACGAACCGACGCGTTTCCTCCCCCAAATTATTTGGGGTTCCTTAGGGTAAAAAAAGGAGGAAAGCATGAAAAATTAAAGGGTACCTAGGTCAGATTAGAAGATGGATACCCCTGGTTTTCCCAACAAGGTCTGGCCCTATGAGATGAGGGCGACATACAAAGAGCAGTAGCCCTTAAATAAGTCCCAAAGACAAGATGTACCAATCATATCACTTACTCTGTGTAACATCCTTTCCACAACTGAGCGGCGCGCTCAAACGAGCGATCCCCAACTGCGCACGCGCCCGCGTTGACTTCCGGGAAGGGGCGTGGAAACGCAATTGCGTCCACAGTGGCCTACCATGCGGAGGGTCCTCGGTGCCTCAAAGAGTGTCTCCAATGGCCGCGCCCCCCCTGTCCTTCCCCGGGAAAAAGGGGGTAAGGGAACGCAACTGCGCTCCAATAATATCCTGCGCATGCGCAAGTACCGGGCCTAAAAAACCGCGAAAAGACCCTCCGATCACTTAAAAAAAAGTATAGTGAAGCCATGGCCATTTAACTGGTCCCCCCTGCGAGATTCCCCAAAAAATCCCCAAAAACGGCCCAGATAGGCACCCAAAAGAGACCCCCAAAACTAAACATTGGGGATAATACCAAATAGATTTACAATATATAAAAATGTTTTTTAACATTTTCCCTAAGTGTAAAATAATGATAAAAAAAAAATTATAAAAAAAAAAATAAATCACCCGGGGCAAGTAGGCCAAAAAAAAGCCGGGGGGGTATATAACGAAGAGTCCCCAAATTTGGGAAACGATAACCAATAATTGGGCAAACCCCCAGCCCGTTAATATGAAAGGGTCAAGATCAAAAAGGAAACTAAATGCAAAAATTTTCCCTATTTGAGAAACTAACCCAATAAACTTAAAAGGGCACAGATTAAACTGGAAAGGAAGAAGCCACACATCGGACTCCTCAGCTTGTTCCCCATGCCCAGCTCCATTCCACAGTGTGTTCTCTTGAAAACACTCAAAGTTTAGGTAAAAGATACTTTTTAAAACAGGGAGTGTGGGTATTTCTTGCAGTCCATGATTTAGCTGACAAGTTTTCTTTAAGGCCATATTATACTGCACTGTTGTCTAGTAGCAAATATCCTTTAGCCAATTTATCTCTAACATTAGGTCTAAGCTACAATGAAAGTGCATACAGTACAAGCATCTGGCAAAGGATGCACTAGTAAAAATAGAAGCAACTGCCCGTTTTGAGTAGGGCAGGGCCTTTTAAAATGAAATAGTGATTACAAATGGAGAATGCCAAAAATAACAGTAGGAAGTTAATATGTCCTGGAAGAAATCTAATTCCCTATACACAAATGCACCTAAGAAAGTGTGGAAGCTAAAAAACAAACACCCACCTTCTGAAATCAAAGCAAGTAAGTAATGTAGTAAACTTCAGCAACGCTAATGGCGACATTTAATAGGGGAATACAGGGGAGCCATCTAGCACTAAGTCTTCTTATGGGTTCCATGCTTGAAATAGATAATTTGGGTATAAATGAAAGAAAACAAGCTGGTCAAAACGTTTCAACTTTCAAATATGACTGCTAGTTTAGCCTGTTTTCCTTGCAAACAGGGCTTTACTGGATCCTTAGTGTAAGGAAATGAGTTTTGACCTGCAAGGACTTTTAGAAATTCAGTTAAGTAGGCTGATAGTATTTCTGATTATTGACCACAACAACATAACACATACATGCCAACTCTCCCGTTTTTGGCGGGGGGTCCGCTATTTGGGGTCCCCTCCCGCCCTCCCGGGGGAGTTGGCATTCCTCCCGCCGCTGCAGGCGGCGGGGGTCCTTTAAATTACGCGGCGCAAGAGTAGCGCTGGTGCGCTACCTCTTGCGCCGCGGGACCGCTCTACAGGCGGGTGCAGCGGCCGCAGCGGCCGCTCACCGCCCGCGGTCTCACTGTGCGGGGAGAAGGCAGGAGGGATCGTCTCCCTCCTCCCCTGTATGTCCGGCGCCGGTGTGTGCGCCGGACATACAGGTCAGCGGCGCAGGGGAAAGTGACGCCGCTGGCTGCAGGGGAGTGAGCGCGGCTGCTCTCACTTCCCCCTGCGCCGCTGGAAGAGATCGGTCGGGAGCTGGCCGCGCTGCAGGAGCCTGGTAAGGTAAGTGGATTTTATTATTTAATTTTTATTTAGCTTTAGGGGGCTCTACCTGGCTAACAGAGAGGGCAACTACCTGGCAACAGAGGTGGGCACTACCTGGCAACAGAGGGGACACTACCTGGCAACAGAGGGGGCACTACCTGGCAACAGAGGGGACACTACCTGGCTAACAGGTGGGGGCACTACCTGGCAACAGAGGGGACACTACCTGGCAACAGAGGGGGCACTACCTGGCAACAGAGGGGACACTACCTGGCAAACAGATGGGGGCACTACCTGGCAAACAGATGGGGGCACTACCTGGCAAACAGATGGGGGCACTACCTGGCAAACAGATGGGGGCACTACCTGGCTAACAGAGGGGGCACTACCTGGCTAACAGAGGGGGCACTACCTGGCTAACAGAGGGGGCATCTACCTGGCTAACAGATGGGGGCCTCTACCTGGCTAACAGCTGGGGGCATCTACCTGGCTAACAGATGGGGGCATCTACCTGGCAACAGATGGGGGCACTACCTGGCTAACAGATGGGGGCACTACCTGGCTAACAGATGGGGGCATCTACCTGGCTAACAGATGGGGGCATCTACCTGGCTAACAGATGGGGGCACTACCTGGCAACAGATGGGGGCATCTACCTGGCAAACAGATGGGGCACTACCTGGCAAACAGATGGGGCACTACCTGGCAAACAGATGGGGCAATACCTGGCAAAAAGATGGGGGCAACTACCTGGCTTACAATGGGGGCACCCACCGGGCTGACAATGGGGGCACCTACCTGGCTAACAATGATGGGCACCTACCTGGCTAACAATGGGGGGCACCTACCTGGCTAACAATGGGGGGCACCTACCTGGCTAACAATGGGGGGCACCTACCTGGCTAACAATGGGGGGCATCTACCTGGCTACAAATTTGGCTCTACCTGGCTACAGAGGGGGCATTTTACTTGGCTACAAGGGGCATCTACCGGCCTGTAAGGGGCACTACCCGGGTATGGGGGGCTACTACCTGGCTATAAGGGCATCTACCTGGCTTTCTTCCAAAGCCGTTATGCAGTTAGGTGGAGTGGGTGTGGCTTTTTGAAGGGGCGTGGCATACCAACAAGATGGGCGTGTCCATGCAAATTTTTGCCGCGGCGCGCTACACGCGCCGCCCACTAGAGTCTCCTGCTTTTTCATTTTCAAAAGTTGGCAACTATGACATAACATAAGTGACAATAGCCTGAGACTCCCTGGACTGAGTGTGTGACAAGCAGCTACTGGAGCAGTGACATGAAAAGCAGCAGGTTGGTTATAGTGCAAAGCTACAAGACACCTATTCAGAGTAAGCTGTGCCTGCAGGAGCTGTGAGACTGCTGACTGGGCCATGAGGACCGGCCCTCCCGAGAACTTGAGGATCTTCCAGGGTTTGACCAGTGCGATAATCGGGTGGAGGTAGTGGCATAGTTTTAGGGGTTGCAGCAATCACATTTTTGCTCAGGCTCCTAAGCCAGAGGAACCCATAGGCACCTCTTACTACAAACTGACTGTCCCTTCAGTGATCAGGTAGAGCACTGTTCAATCACTTTGTCCAATCATACAGAGTACTGTGTGGCTGTACAGTCAGAGCTGCACAATCTTCTCTATACCTTTGTGCACTCATCTGTATGATCAGTATCAGGAGGAAACACCACTGGAACCTAGAGAAGTGAGTAATCGCTGTTACCCAGGTATGAAGCATTAACGCCTCCATTGTCCTACACCAGAAATCCTTGTATTAACCCCTTCACTGCCCCGGACCACCATAGAGGCTTACCTTTCCTCGACCACCAGGGATACTTGCATTAACTTCGCTGCTACAGACAACTGAAATATCATTGCATTTTAACTCTCATTTTTACTGCTCTAGATAACCGGAAATCCTTACATTTACACCTTCACTGCACTAGACCACCAGGTGTGGAGCATTGAAGGGGCCTTTCATAAATTTCACCTACTGCTTGAAACTACTTTAAAAAAAATAATTAACTGGACTCAACTTTTCCACTGCCACCAATCCAGAACTGCTGGAACCCATGTGTCCCCCAACAGGCGCTCAGGAGTGATGTCCTGTTCACCAATAGAGTGATCCATTAACCAGGAACTCCTTAATGAACACATGAGTAATAAGCGACCAGCAGGTGACACTAGAGCTATGGCAGTGCTGGAACAGTAGAACAGAAGAGGTGAATAAAAGTACATTTTTCATGGAAACCTCTTTAACCCCTTTCAGCAGTGATCAATCCATCAACCTTCTCACTGTCATAAATCACCAAGAACCATTACATTAACCCCCTCAATGGGCCTCAGTGGTGGGATCAGGTGGGTTCTTTAAAGTTCCCCAAATGGATTGTTAAAATACCAACTGGTTCAGAGAAATCAAGAAGTAGGATCCAAACCCGATTCTCTTGAATTCGGTTGCAACCTTGAGGTTAGGTCATACAGCTGACTAATCAGATACCGGAGGGTGCAGGGGCATTCTTTGCTCCCTACCCCGCCATTTGGCTCTTTCTCACCTCCTACTTCCAAGGGGTATCGTGTGCATTAGAATAACGTTTAGGGGGTACAGTGCATATTATAATTCATTTCTGAGGGTGCAGTGTGTAATATAATTCATTTCAGGAACACAGTGTGCAATGAAAATAATTTTAGGGGATACAACGTATATTCAAATAATTTTTGGGAATGTAGTGTGTAAAAAATATTTTCAGAGAATACATAATACATGTTATAATTTGGGTAGAGTGTAATCTTGGGGGGACAGGGTAAATTATAATTAAGTTTTGGGGTACAATATGTAATATAACACATTTCAGAGGGTACAGTATATCAATTTTAGGGAGTACAGAATGTAACAAATTATTTGGGTATAGCATACATTACAGTTAATTTATTTTATTATAACTTCAGCAGGCACAGTGTTTATGTATACTTAATGTTAGGGTGTACAGTGTGTAATATAATTAGATGGAGGATATAATATATATCAGAACTAATTTTAAGGGGTATATCATGTAATATTAATTTAAGAGGTAAAATGTATGATTATACATTTAGGTGAATAGTATGTATTATAACTCATTTTAAAGGGGCACAGTATGTGTTCCAAATCAGGGGCACAATGCAGATTATTATTTAT
Organism: Phyllomedusa bahiana; assembly: GCA_025379985.1. Classification (NCBI taxonomy): domain Eukaryota; kingdom Metazoa; phylum Chordata; class Amphibia; order Anura; family Hylidae; genus Phyllomedusa; species Phyllomedusa bahiana. The sequence goes on from JAODAL010003359.1 coordinate 15,237, forward strand.
TTCAGGGGGCACAGCTTGTTGCATTGTTATATTCAGTGGGTGCAGGGGATCCAGATTTTCTTTTAGTATAGTATTGTGTTTTTAGGATAGAGATAGAGGATCTGCTACAAAAGTAAGGAGCCAAAGATGTCCGGGCGACAAAGTCTGCAGATGTGAGATGTAGCTGGAAGAAGTTATGGTGACCTCCATAAAAACGTCACCTGTAGTCACTGAATGTTATAGTGTATTCTGCCTCTGACCACATCACATCAGTATTGTGTTCACTTATAGGGGATGTTCACATGGCGTTTTTGGATCTGTGTTTTTGGATTGTGTCCCTAAAAGGACCCAAACACGCATCTAACAATGTGCAGTGTGATTTACATTGCTTTCAATGTAAAATACGCATTGGCGTTCAGACGATGCGTGTTTTACATGTGTCTTTGTGATGCATCTTTCGGATCCGTTCAAAGAATTGTCATGTCAATTCTTGATCTGCTTCATGCAGCAGATGCCCTATTTAAAACTATAGGGTGCGTTTCTGCTGCAGCAAAAACACATAAAAAAATGCACCTGCGTGCTGGATGAGTTTTACGTAGCACTTTGGAATACGTTTTTCGGATCCGGAAATTCAAAACGCCGTATGAACATAACGTCTGCAGGATTCTAGTTTGCAAAACAACAACTCCCAGCATACCATTACTCTTGTTCAGGTCATACTAGAAGCTCTAGTTTCATATGGTAAAAATATCTGTAGCCGGAACTGTATAACACTGTCCCAGGTCAAAGAACAAAGTTTGTGTGACATTTTGCCCCTGGTGTAGGGGCCTAGAGACTAAGACTGTATATTACTAACTACCATATCACAATCACCAGCCCCAATAGTTGTAATCAAGTTTTTGCTGCCAAGTGAGAACCACCATACATATTAAACCCATACTTGCCAACCCTCCTGCAACATTAGTGACAATCTGTGCACCATATGCAGCAGGAGTTGGCTGTAAGGTTCACCTGGGCTCTAGGTGCAATGGCCAGGATCAGAGCTAGCTCTAATCCAGACTATCTAGCTCCCCAGAAGCTGCAGCCAATAGAGGCTGCGACATCTAAGTGACTAACAAAGAGAGGGGGCTCAATATGTCAACCATCAGCGCCCCCTCAATACGATTACACGGTGATAATGGTTGCCATAGCAACCGGGGCCAAAAAATTTACTTCTGCATCTGCCATGTTCGGAAGCCTACTAGGCCCTGTCAGAGGCATAATGCATTGCAGTACATTATATTGCTGTGTATTATAAAAGTAACCAAGCAACTGCACAGTCTAATCCCATAATGAGACCAAAAAAAAAGCAAAAAACAGTTAAAGTTTGAACGTTTGGAAAAAAAAACACCCCATACCATTTTTCTCAATATAAACACTTGATTTTGAAAGAAAAAAGTACACATAACAATCCATCTATAAAGTTATTATGTCATTTATTCCTTACAGTGAATGCAGCAAAAGAAAAATCAATAAGAAACCATGCCAGAATTGCATTTTTTTTGTCATCCAGCCTTTTAAAAATAGGGAATAAAATGCGATCAACTCTTCGTATGTACCTTAAAAGGATAATAATGAAAACCGTCATCAAATAAAAAGCCCTTTCACAACTCAAAGGCAAAAAAAAATATATGGCTTTTAGAATATTTTGACATAAAAATGTATTGTTTTTAAAGTGTTTTTAAAGGGGTTTTTCTCATTACATTAAATGGTCTTCAGAATAAGGGGACAGTGAAAACAAGCAACTTTGCAATTAGATGTCATTAGCAAATCTGTCTTGTTTCCACTGTCTCCCTTATCTTCGTTTTGTGTAAACACTGTTCCCCAGTGCTGGTCTGATTCTACCTCCTTTCATTTCATTGGCTGACGGCTCTACTAATTTACATTCTGTCTGGCCCCCGGTCGTATTCACGGGAGCGTGCATTCCTGCCTCTTTCACTCAGAATAAGGGGCTGGCAACATTTCACTCTGCACAGCCAGCAGCTGCACAGTAACACTGCAGCTGCTTCTACAATCAGAAAACAGCAGAATTGTGCTCAGTGCTTAATGCTCCTGCGTGTAAACATAGAAGGGAGACAGATCTGTGCTGCTCTGGATGAGTTCATAGAAGACTGAATTCAACTGTAACAAACCTCCAGCTGTGATAGGAGACGATATCAGTGCTCTGAGTTTATAGAAGACTGTCTAGACTAAATGCAGGATGTGCTATGTAAACAAACAGCTCTTACAAAAATTTAAAACTGCATAGGGAGAGGGAACTACACCGTATGTGGCTCAGACCAAAAGAAGGGGGGGGGGGAGAGCAGGGTTGTTGGCCCTTTTCCCCCCCCCCATGATCTCAAACCCAAAACAGGGGGGCCCCGGAGCGGCATGAAAAATGAAGGGGGGGTGAGGGATCCCCCTTCTTAAAAAACTTTTCCCGCGGGGGGGGAAGAAATGCCCCCGGGTTTGGGGGAGCTGAGAAACTGAAAGGGACAAGAAAATTTTTGAATTTCCCGAATGGTGAGAAGCGGGCCCCGGTTTAAAAAAAGATGTGGGCCCCCCCCCTTTTTTTTTTTTTAAAAAAGGGTTTTAGTTGTTTTAAAAAAAATTGGGGGTTTTCGTCCCAAAAACCCCTTTTAAAAAAAATTGTTCAAAAATTTTAAAAAGTTAAATTTAACCCCTATGTTTCTTATCTGGAAAAAACCAAAGGGAAAAACAGGTTTAAAAGAAGGTGGGTTCCCCCGTATTTCAAAAGAAATGAAAAGGAAGTGTCATTTTTTTCCCGCCAACCCCTTTCCCTTTTTAAGGGGGGAAAAATTCTCTAAATTTTTTTGGAAAGGGGGTAAGTAATCAATTACTGGGGTCCCGAAATTTGGGGGATTTAAAAATTCCCCTCTTTGGGTTAAATTTACTTTCCAAAAAGTTTAAAAATAAGTTAAAAGAAGCTTGCTGATAATAAAAGGCCCGTTTAATTTTGGGGCGCCCGTTTTAAAAAGCCCCCAAAAAATTTCGCTGGTGGAAAAGCACCCTAACAAGACTTTTAAAAATCTCTGTGTTTAAATAGAAAATTAACCCATACTTACTTCTCTCACCAGCATCATTCCAGCGTTGCCAGCACCCCAGTGTTCCCCCATGATTCTTACTGATGACATCACATCAATGGGGTCCCAAAGAAGCTGCAAAAACCAAAAGAATTTTATCTTTTGTGGCCCAAAATGTTTGGGCCATGCAGGCATGTGACTGCAGAGGACAGAGATGGTTGCCGGGATCAAGTGGGTCCCCTTTAACGTGCATAAATCAAAAGAAACGATCAGAAGGCCCCTGGCCCTGCTTGGGAAAAGTGGGATGGGAGAGGGTTAAAATTTTGGGGTTAAATTTTCTATTTTTTGGGACAGGGAAAATTTGGGAGGGGAAAGGTTTTTTAAAAATAAAAGTCTTTGAAAACCCCCATTAAGCATCCTAAAAAAGCTTTTTTTAAGGTTTTAAAACAAAATTTTTTTTTAAAAATTTAGTGGGTGGTTTTAATTTTTTATTCCTACTTTAAAAATTTTTGGTAAAGGATTTCACCTGACTGCGTAAGGGGGGGAATTAAAAAAAGCTGTTTCTTTTCCTTTTTTTTTTGGGGTTAAGGGGGTCATTTTTTTTTAACTTTACTGAAAAGGGCAGGGGGGGGCCCGGATTTTGGGGGGGGGGTATTTTCATTATCATATCTAATATTACTTTAAAAAAGGGTCTGGGGGGTAAAATTTGGTAGGGGTAGGACTACCCTTTTTGTTAGGGCCTTTTCCCCAAGCAAAGAGCAAAAAGATAAATAATTTAAACCCCTTGTTTATTTTTGGGTTATTTTTGCGGCTTTTTTTTTGCAAACGGGCCCGAGGGGGGAACCCTTTTCCCCCCGATTTTTTTTTTTTTTTTTTTTTTTTTTTTTTTTTTTTTTTTTTTTTTTATTTTTGGCGGGAAAAAAAGTCCCCCCCCGGGGACCCCAAACCCCCGAAAAAAGGGGGCGGAAAAGGAATGAACATGTTTATTTTTGGTGGGGCCCCGGCGGTCCCCAAAAACAAAAACCGGGGCGGAAAAAACCGTGCACAGGGTTTTCCATAGGGGGGTCCCTTCAAGGGGTTGACAGCTGGTTTAACCCAAAACCGAAACCACCCGTAAAACCGGTCCAAAAAACCCTTTCCCCCTTTAGGCAAGCCCCTTTTAGTTTTTTTTTCCTGTTTCGCCTTTTTTGAATGACCTTAAAATTTTACTTGAAGGGACATGTATGACCCCCGGCAAACTTATGGAATCTGCACTCAAAGGTTGATCTCTTTTGACACTGTAGCAAATACACAAATGCGATGGATCACAATGGAGCAGATTTACTAAAACGGTCTAATACTTGAACAATGTAAACTTAAACTAGACAGGGTTTAAAACACACCAAATTTTTAAAAGGTTGATATGGTTTGATTGACCCAAAATTTTCTTGGGCCTGATGTTTTCACCCAAAGCCACACTCCTCTTTACTGATAAACCAGGCCCCCTTTTCAGACAAGGCAGAGAATTCTGGTTTTAATGTAAGAACTGGTCGGTGTATCTTTGTCACACTGGGGGGAATATTTTAAAAAATTGAGGGCCCGAAAATTTTGGGGGAATTTACGCTAAAAATAATGCCGTTTATGCTTCAAACCGTTTTAGAGAGTTTCAAAACCCTTCCCGTGTCATCTGTCAAAAAAGGGTGGCCCTTTTCAAGAGGGGGGGTTGGGGTTTTTTGGAAAGGGGTGGGGTTAGCATGCAATCCGTGGCCCCCAAAATTTTGATATAAATTTGTAAACCCTTTTTAAAATAAAACCAACTTAAATTTGGTGTGAATTTGATAGGGCAGTTTTAATTTTGCGCCCATATTTATCAGTCAAGAGGTTTCGGGGTTTGTTCAGGAGATATGTGAGGGCTCCAGATGTGGGCCCCAGACCTGGGCAAAAACACTGATGGAAAATGCAAATTTATAGGAAATCAATTTTGTAGTTAGGAAACCCCCTTAAAAAACCCATCTTTTCTTGAAAGGGTCCATCTTTTTTTAAATTTCCCCTTTAAAGCAAAAAATACCCTTTTGCCGGTCTGTTCAGAAATGGTTTTGGGTCTCTAATAGGGGCTTCCCCCTGGGGAAAGAAAAAAAATTGGTTTTAAAATACCAAAAACTAAAAATAAAACCATATTTCTCTTTAAAACATTGTCCGTCAAGGGGGTGCATTTGCCCCTAAGGGAACCCGCCCCTGTCCCTCCCTACTTGCCCGTCGGGCCCTGGGTGGCAGACGGCAATTTGGGCGCCCAGCCCCCTTGCGCTGTTTAAAATTTGGTGGGGTCAGAAGGAAAATTTCGGGGACAGTCCGGGTAAATATCAAATGGGGAAACGCCAAACCCACAAACCAAAACCCAAGGGGGAAAAAAACATAAAAACCGGGAGGTAAAAACCCAAAGGGAAGCGAAGCCCCAAAATAGGAGAAAACCCGGAGTCAGGAAAAACAGGCCGAGGTCAGGTTACACGGGAGAACCCAAATACAAAATTTAAACCGAACAAATTTTCCCCGGGTAGCCGGGAAATATCACAGGTGCAGCACTGAGCCTTGGGAGTAAAAAAAGGGACCCTGGATTCCCGGCCCCTGTAAGGATTGGAGCGGCCTCCAGGTCCCTTCCCTTGGGGGGGTTCGGGGAGGGGCCCGGGACATCTGTCACTCACAAAAGCGCCAGCAGCATGTGAAATCGGGGGGACGTGAAAATCAGCTGCTGCAGGGGCCAGATCCCTAGAGCCTGATCAAGCCCACCCCTGACAGAAACCCCCCCTTTTGGGAAAGGGGCCCCCCGGACCCTTCCCCTGGTCTGGGTTTTTTCCGGGGGGGGGCCCCCTTTGGAAATTTCCCCTTTAGAGGGCCGTTCAGCATGGATGGGTTTTTCGCCGGGAAACCCCCCAATGATTCTCCTCGGACCAATCCCCCTTCCAATGGCCCGGTTTATTTGCAGTGCCCCTTTGGGGCCTTTACGGCAATCTAAAATACGGGCCGAATCATTTCTAATTTTCCCCTTAGTGAGCAAACTGGAGAAGGGGGCCCTTTAGAGGGGGGAGTCCCGGGCCCTAAATTTTCTCTTCCGAAGGGAAAACGAGGGGAAAATCGTTATTTTATACAGAGGAAAATAGGGGGGAATTTTTCGCGGGAATAAGCCCCCGGGGTTTAAAGCATCCCCGAACCCCATAGAGGGTTTTTCGGGTTAAGGGGGGCTTATTTTTCCCAAGGGGGAGGACGGTTTTGGGGAACCTTACCCCGCGCGCAAAAACTTCACAAGATGCCGCAAGGCCCCCACGGGGGATTAACCGCCGTTTCCCAAAGATAGGGAAATTCGTCTTAAACACAGTTTTTGCCCAGAGGGAAAAGGAGACACTGTCAACACACCGCTGTTCCCCAAACCCCTGATTTAATTTTCCCTAAATTTCCCAAAGTAAAAACCAATGGTTTTAGTTTCAAAGAAATGGAAACCCCCAAAAAACCCCCCCTCAGCGGGCACCCCCCTCCAGACAAATTAAATAAAACTTTTCAATATTTTGGATCCAACCACCATCTCCCGGTCGGGGTACAAAAAGGGGATTTCGCCCCGGGGCTAGGGGGGTGGAGTCAATACCCAACTACCCCCCAGCGATTTCGATAGCGGTTAAAAGGTAGGCCAAGACGTTTGGCAAAGGGACGCATAAACAAAATTAAAAGCGGATCCAGAACCCCAAAAACGCACTCCCAGACCCAGACAGCGAAAATTAAAGTTAACTGGTAGCGGCAACTTATTAGATACAATGGAAATACCTGCTCCCCCTGGGGGGATCCTCCTCCCTGCCCACCTAGGCTTTTGGATTTTTTCCCCGCCCTGGTTTTCCCGGGGGGAGCATTCCCAAATTTTTTTCCCAAAATCTTCCCAAACGTAGAAGCAAAAAACCCCTGGATGGGACTTTTAATTTTCCAAATGGCCCTTTACCCGAAATGACGAAAAACCCCCCATTTTGGCTTTGGGCTCCTCTGGGTTTAAATCAGAAACAACGGGTTTAGGGTGACCATGGTGGGGATCACCGGAGGGGGAACCTTTTCCTGCCGTTCCCCTCTAAAACATCTGTTTCCAAAAGGGGAAAGGGGCCAATTTCCATTGCCTCATCTTTAAAATATCAGGGGGTAGGGTAAGGGCCCCCAATAAAAAACCTTATCATTTGGGCCCGCAAACCCTAATCTAAAAATGGCATCTAAAAGCTGCGGCGTTCCCCCCAGACGGAACGCACCGCGAAAGAAAATTCGGCCCCAAAAAACTCCCCCCACAGTCCTTTTTCCCCCTGCCTCAAGGTGGTCAGCTGAGCCCTGGGCCCCACTTCCCTATCTGGGCATTTAAAAAGTACCCCCCAAGGCCGGCCCCAAAAAACCTGTCCACAAAAAGACATTCAGGGTCAGGCGGTTTAAAGAAAATGCCAACCCCGGGGGGGGACCCTGCATAAGGACATAACCCTTTTCCCCCCTTTTTCCCATTCCCTGAGGTACATGGCGGAGCCCAAAAAACAGGGGGGACCCTCCCCCCTTTTTAAATTTCCACAAAGGGGTTTCCCGTTTTTCCCGGGGAAAAACCCGTCAGGGCAATTGGGTAGGGGGTTTCCACAGGAGGGGGAAAGGGGAAAGCAGGGACCCTCTGACCCCTTGGGGGAGCCTCCTGTTTTTTTTCTTTCCCCAGCGCCCAGATTTTTTTGGACTAGCTGGGTAAGCCCCGCATTTTGCCTCCCAAGCCCTCAGGGGTTTCCTTTGTGATGGGTTTGGGCAGTTGCCCGGTTTTTGGGGTTTTTGATAATGTTTCCTCAAGGGAGGTTGGGGTGAGCCCCAACTGGAAAACCCCGCCCACTGTCCTGCCTACTTGAAAGGGGCTTTCCCCAGGCGGCAGAGGGCAACTGGGGGCAGTCCCCACGCTCCCAAAGGCGGGGGCCTTCAGAAGTAAGAATATTCAACAGTTGGGTAAATTCAAATAGCAAAGCCCAAAACCACCCAAAACAAAAACCAGAGGAATAAACGTAAAAAAAGCCGAAAGGGCAAAAGCCCAAAAAGGAAGGGGAACACAAAAATTTAGGAGACAAGCCGGAGTCAGGGGAACAGGGCCCCGAGGTCAGGTAACACAGGGTGAGCAAACCCCCCAAAAACCCCCAAAAATTTTCACGTGGGGAAACCAGGAATACACAGGCGCAGCAACCCCGGCCCCTTTAGGGGGTTTTTAAATGGGATTCCCGGATACCGCCCCTGCAGCTGATTGGAGCGGGCCCCCCGGGGCCCCCCTTGGTTTGGTTGCCTCGCCCCCTGTCAGGAGGGCTGGGCCCCCGTCCTCACAGGCTGTTTAGCGCAAAGTGTAAAACAGGGTGGGAAACGGGGCATCCCGCTTTCTGCAGGGCCCGCAGGGTCCCAAGCCCCGAGCAAAAAGGGCCCCGCCCTGACCAAAAAATAAAACTAATAAGACAAGAAAAAAATTTCATAAGGGCATGCCCCTTTTAAATCTTTTTAAATGACCTTTAACTGAATAGATTTGTACCTTCAATTTGGTTTTCCCTTGGGAAAAGACCCTTTTCTGAAAAAAAACCTTGAATGCAGCATTTTCAGGTGAATCCAAAGATAACTTGAGACCATTTATGTTGAAGAAGCTCCAATTCCCAAAAAGTTGGCTGGCCCGGCCCCCGTACCAGAAGGAGATTGTTTCCCCCTTGTGCATGGAAAGGAGAACTGCTGGATTTAGAATCTAATGTGCTTTATATGAAAAAATAAACCTTTTCAAAAATGCTTTCATTGGGAACCCGAATGTACAGGGGGCTCTCCCGTGGCTAAAACAGGCAGTCGTGGGAAACCTGGGTTAAAATCAATTTCCAAAAAGCCCATATTCGGTGTTTGGGCCCCCCTTTATAAAGCATAAGAAGTGGGAAGAAAAAAAAACATCCCGATTAAATTTTTATTGGGTTTATTTTTAAATGTTATATTTGAGTGTAAGATAAACTTCTACGTTAAATGTAAAAATTAATGGCCATATAGTAATTTATTTAAGTAATAAGTATTTATGAGAATTTTATGAGGACGTTCCAGTGATCCCTCACCTAGTGCGGGAGTTAGAGTCCAGAGACCCCCGCGATAGGTGAAAATCTACGGAGTAGCGGCATTATATTTATTTTATTATCTATATATATTTTAAGTCTTTATAAACCCTCTCCACTCTCCTATAATCCTTCCCACACTCTTTCTAACACTTTATATGTTCTTAATCAATCAGCAAAGCAGAGTCCAGAATACAGAACACAGTGCTGTGGTTGGTCGCCTTCCATTCCATACTACAAAATCATGCGATTTGGCAAAAACTCCACAATACAGAATTAGATCCAGATAGATATACTTTTTTTTTACAAAAAACGCGATACAGTGCAGACGCAATAAGTGAACCGCGACATAGCAAGGGACGACCGTACTTTTCTTTTCACATGCGGCAGCCATTTTTTCAAGACAACCGAAGTGCTGCCATACTGCTTGTCACTTTAGAAATTTGCTTCTCAGAAACTGACACAATATGGCAGATGTACTAATCCCGTCTAACACAGGAGGAAGATCAGATGCAATATCAGGAAAATATTATCTTACTGAAAGAGTATTAGAGGCTTAGAATTAGCTTGCAACAGATGTGGTTGGAAAATCTGTAGAAAGTGAATGTAATCCTGTATGTGTATGGGATACAAATAGCAGGTAAACAGTATAAGGGTGGAAAAGATGGACAATATTGTCTTTTTCTATTGTCAGATTTCTAAATTTAGAAATCTATCACAGTGGGCCATATTTACTTTTACCAAATTTCTGGCACAATCTGTGCAAAAAAAAAACAAAAAACTCTGGTGAACATGCCTTATACCTCATTCATTATAGTTGTCAGACAAATTGGATGTGGCTGGTAGGAAATGGACATGGCTTTAAAGAAAGAGGTCATGGATTAACATGTGACACCAAGCCAGTCAGCTAACAGGTATAAAGTTAGACAAAGGTGTCTAATCATGCAGAAGATTATTCACGCAGTATAAAGCACTGTGATAGATCTGCTGCATTTTAAGACTCTCTAGTCGAAGTTGACATTGTTTAGATATTAGACAGAATTAATAAATGTACCCAGAGTTGTTCAATAAATTTAAAATGGTCTTTTTATTATTATTTGCTTATTTCGCAACAATATTCTATGCTAACATTTTGGTGCAATTTTGTAGCATTTTGGAGTCATGACCATTTCCAGGGAAGTCACACTTACTATCCCTCTGAGCCACACCCCTTTGTCGAATGAAGTGTGTCTAAAACAAATAACAACTGTTACTTAAGTAAGATGTACTATATTTCGATGCATTTTACCATGGATTCTAAGTGCAAACAGTTTAGGAAATCTTTGTCAATGCTGATAGAATGAGTGTGGTATCCTCTTCTATGAAGCTAATTTATAAGTAAGTTATATTGTTGCACATCTTGCGGTCATTTTTGTCTAAAAATGACTCCTCGACGGGAAAATCCCAGTATCTTTGACAAATGTGCTGCAGATTCCATCAAAATCAACAAAAAAAACAGATAGTGCAGCATGTAGCGCTTTTTTCCATTCAAATGACAGACATCATAATGGGCACTAGATATACCCCATTAAAGTCACCGAGATCCATTAGGCACTGTTGATGTGCGACATCAAAGTGGATCCATCTCTACCATTATTTTTGTTTTCCTTTGCTTGCACAGAACGGAAATAACAATGCAGATGTGAACAAGGCCCAAAAATACACATATCTGGCAATGTTGTTAAATTTTTTAAACATCTTTTTCGGGTGGAAATTTTCTGAGTTGCATTTTTACAAAAAGTTTCTAATTTCCAGTCCATTGATAATGGGGTCACTGATTATTTGGATTCAGGAGCAATAGTCAATCAGCTGTCATCAACAGGAAAAACGGCATAGGGCCACAGCAAGGGAAAATGTAGCATTGTGTATTGGCCATTGAAATGAATAGCTGACACTATAATACATGGGCAGAAGTTGCACACCAGAGCTACCTATGTTCATTGCTAGGCTTTCTTTATACTTGTGTTGGAAGCTCCGTCCTGAACCTTGGTCAAAAGTTTTGTTGGGAATAATGGAGAAAAAAAAAATAGCACAGCATACTATGATATTTTTTTCCGGTAAAAAGATGGACACCAAAGTGAAAACCTGTTGGAACCATTGTAGTCAATGTGGTCTGTCAGGTGTCCATTGTAAAATGGGTCCGGCTCCACCTTTGCGATGGAGGTCCAAATAGAACCTCCGAAGCAGATGTGAACCAGGCCTTAGCCGTTTCTGCACACAGAACTTATTTCCATTGTATAAATCACTACGCGAGGCATGCTCCCCATCCAATCATATGTATTTTCTAAACAGAACATATTCAATTTCCACTAGGCATTTTTACGGAACTTTCAAGGTAAGTTAAGATAATGCAGAATTAATGAAAAGGGCAGAATACACACGTCTCTCTAGTATCTACCTATCCAGACTCAGTAACAAATGAAGGTGGTCAAAATCCTTTGTGAGCATCTAGAAGAACAGGAGTACAGCATAGTTTACCTCAGTGGCCTTCCAGCTAGCACCCTTGCTCCCCTCCAATCCATCCTTAACTCTGCTGCCCGTCTTATCCACCTCTCTCCTCGCTACTCCTCTGCCTCTCCCCTCTGACCAATCCCTTCACTGGTTTCCCATTGCCCAGCAATTCATTTCAAAGCTACAAACCATGACCTACAAGGCTCCCCATGACCTCTCCCCTCCATACATCTCTGCCCTAATTTCCAAATATCTCCCCTCACACACTCTCCGCTCCTCACAGGGCCTTCTCCTCTGCTCTCCCCTTATCAGCTCCTCACACAACCGTCTCCAAGACTTCTCCCGTGCTTCACCCACACTCTGGAACTCACTGCCCCAACACATCAGACTCTCCTCCACTTTCACCAGCTTCAAAAGCAACCTGAAAACCCATTTCTTCAGGCTTGCCTATAACCTTCACTAAACTTGTCACTACTTCCTCCACAGACATGTCTGCCCCTCACCTCATGTCTTTTTCCCCCTCCTTGTAGATTGTAAGCCCTCGCGGGTAGGGTCCTCTCTCCCTCTGTCGTGCCAATTGTCATTATCCCTTATCACTGTACTCGTTTGACTTATGTAATGTATGTAACCCCCTCGAATGTACAGCGCCCTGGAATCAATGGCGCTTTAAAATAAATAATAATAATAATAAAAATAACAGTGTAAAATACTGGTTGGATTTGAATTAGAATCTGACCAGTGTTTTACAGTCTGTTTCCGTTTTTTTGGCACCTCTGCCATAGAACAGTAATATAATCGTTTTACAGCTGTTTTCCGGTGGATTATAGAAAGTGTTTTAATTTTTTGGGTCGGATTTGAAATCCGACCACAGATAATCCGAACTGTGTAGACTACAGCTCAGATTTTCCATCGTGGTCTATGGGGATGGTTTAAAGTTGTATTTTTGCAGATTCTAAATACCGAATCTGCTTTAAAATCCAAATGTAAACCAGTCCTGTGGAGACAAAGCTTAAGTATATCTTCAGCTTATCTAGCAAAGCACTACTCTCACCAGATGTTATTCAGTAACTAAGGACAGAGAAGGGATAAAGAAGCTTGTTGCATCTGGCCTCTAGTTACAGAACGGTCGTATGTTTCTTTTATCGTCTATTGCATTTGATAAAGGGTCTCTCTTCTGATATTGGCTTTTAACGTCCATTGAAGGGTGTTTAAGAGACTAATAATTACCGGAAAATAAGCTCCACTGTGCAGCCGAAAGTGCAATCCCGCGAAAGAGCCTGAAAACTCTAATTAGTTTAAAATAAATATTTGTAATTAAAAGTTTGAGGGTTTGTTACTCCAGAGCTAATTAGATACTGGGTAATTTCCCTCTGGTATTAATTTGCAGAGCTAGGTACAATTCATGTTATTTCTGATGTTGCAGCTTGTTAGGATATAGTTTTTAATCTGCCAGTCACTGTGTGGCATGTACTAATTGATGATTATTTAAAGGATTTGCAACATTTAACACATTCAGCTCTGGCCTTTACTTTCGGATATCACTACAGTAGTTTGTCTTCAGAGAATGAACGGAACATAAATTATTATAAAACGGACTATAAACTGATAGATACTTTCTATTCAAACAGGCTGTAGCTAAGGCTCTGTTTACACTACTACTAAGGGGTTCAGTTAGGCTATGTTCACATGGGGTAATTTCGGCGCGCATTTCGCGGTGTATTTGCGCTCTAATACGGGTGAGATGTGCCCCATAATTATGGTAATCCGTAGCTCTTATAGAGAACTGTGAATCATGCCTCCTCTCCCCGCTCCTACAATACAATCGTATTGTACACGCGGAGAGATAAGTGACATGTCAACTACTTGTGGCGAATATGCGGCGCGAGTAATGAATGTCAATGGGGCTGGTGGGCTGCCAGCCACCCCGCGCCATGGGAGTATGCGCATATCAGCACGCTCCCAAAAGACACGATGTACACGCCACAGTACATCGTGTGAACATAGCCTTAGGCGTTCTCGTATGTTTGATAACAAAAGCAGTACTGCAACACTATTCTTGCGCTAAAAAATGCTGGAGCCCTGACAGACCTTATTAACCCCTTAAGCCCCAGGCCCGAAAAGTACATTTATATTTTTTACTTTTTTTTTTTTTTAATCCCATGAAGGGAGAACTGTTTTACTTTTTTTTTTTACACTTAGTAATGTATTAGCATATATGAATATGCTAATACATTCTAATCTGTGTCACTTTGACACAGGCAGCAATCAGGACAGCACACAGTCTGTCCTGATCACTGGCTTTCCCAGGGCTGACTGTGCAGCCGTTCTCCGGGCACTGTCGGGTCACCAGGTGTTCCGATCTCCCGACAGAGCAGGGGAACCCTTTGATTGCACTGCGGTTTCCCCTGCTACCCAGTGCTCGCAGGAGATGCTCTGGGATCAGGGGTGTGTAGTACAGCCCCGATCCCATCACAGTTGCAGCGCCGGGCGCCGCCAACCCCGTAGTCTGCAGCGTCGCCAAAAGACGTCGCTGCAGACGAACGACCCGCACCAGCCGACGCCAAAAGACGGTGGTCTGTCGTTAAGGGGTTAAAGTCAATGGGGTCTGTCAGTATCTGTTTAGATCCATCACGTTGTGCTCCCCTGATGAACCTGATCAATAGGGGAAACGCGTCGGGAGATTTGTTCATCCTTGCTGGGATTCTTTTTGCCGCTGGGAATAGATGAGTATCTATATGATTGATTGCCCTAAATAGGGAAAAATAGGGGGACCGTTAGGGTCAGCCTTCCTGTGGTGGGTTCGCCCTCATTAGGGCGATGACCCCATAAGTACCTATTGTAAGGGACAACATAGGGTTGGTGCAGGGATAGTTTATATGGGCTTTCTGTGAAGATATTCTTAACTCTTTCATTCCAGGGCTTTATTTATGCATCTGGAGTTGTGTACAGTATCTGTATTGTGAGTTAAGCATCTTGTAATTATATATGTAAATTTTCGTTATATCTCTAAACTGCGCCACCCTTTACTGAGTTATCAATATATATGTATAAATTTGAGATATTATCAACAATAGGGGGTTTTGTTTCTGTATTTTAATTGTATCTATTAAAGTTGTTGTTTTATTGGGGTTTTTCGTTCTGGGATAATTTGGAGTATCATGATATACTTTTGAGATAGATTTGACAGTGAGATATCTGTTTAGATCCATTGCAAAACAGATCTGTCTAACTAGTCCTGACTCCATTTTAAGTGGAAGACAGGGTATTGATGGGGCTGAAAGGGGTTGTCTCATCATAGATATTCAGGGCGACATGTATGATGTCCACATTTTTGGTGTGCATTAGTAGCGTAGGACACAGTAATGCACCTGGATTTGTCGTACTGAAGCTATAAATGTGTAGATTCGTACAGTTGTAGTGCGAAACGCCTCCAGCACGCCCCCCCGATCACTTTATAATGTGCCTTATACTGGAGTGTGCCTGGTTAAAAGCGAACAGGGCTGCGCCAGTTTTCGGGCTGAAAAGACACCAGACATCTGGCGCAGCCCCGTACATACATGTTGCCCTTATTGCCTATCCATAGTCGTACTCGGCTATCTCTTTCGGTCTCATAGATTGTGAATGGAGTAACAGGGCGCATGTTCAGTCACTGCTTCATTCAAAGAGTTCCTCACTGCTTCCCTTTGTGTCCCTGTGTTAGCAAGCGGTGGGACCCAGAGCGATCAGACATTTATCACTTATCGAGGGGCTAGGTGATATAGGTCTTTGGCAGGAAAATCCTTTTAAGGAAAAAGTGTCTATCATCAGAAGATAAAAAAGGCCTCATGTATGAAAACGGTCTAGGTATAAGACTTTTTTTTGTTGCCCATAGCAACCAGAGTTCCCATTTCATTTCATATAGTGCTCTGAAAAAATTAAAAGGGAGCTCTCATTGGTTGCTATGGGCAACAAAGACAGTTTTCATACATGTGGCCCAAAGTTCCTATCACTTCACTTTTACTAAAATGTATGATAAATGTGTCCTTGATCAACTGTTTAATGTTAGTGGTCAGAGCTATGTTATCCAGAGACAGAGCTTGCTTGGTATGCAACCCCTTCAAATTTTAGCAGGACTCTACCACCAACTAGATGGCATATGACAGAGGTGGTGCCACAAATGACATTTACACCTATCCACAGATATAAATGTCTGATTGTTGGAGATCCTGCTTCGGAGACCCCACCAATTTTTAAAATGGGTTCCTCTACGTCATTCCTCGTCGCATTTCTGCTGCAAGGACAAGTCTGAATGGAGCAGCAGTCAAACATGCACACTACTGCTCTATTCAAAGTCTATGGGAGCTATGGGGATAGCGGAGTGCTGTGTAAGCACAGTGATGGGGAACGGGAAGTCGGGGACCCTGTTTTAGTGACAGCTTGGAGTCCCAGCAATCATACATTTATCACCTATCTTGTGAATATGTCATAAATGTATTTTGGGGCACAACCCCTTTCAGAATGGATTCCTATGATCTTCATGGAGATCAGGCCAAACTCGGTTGCAGCACAGTGTCCCTGTAACAATGGCATGACATCCAATCATTTAGTAAATATTTTAGGGCATCATACAGAAGTAATCTGAACATGAACCAGTGCATGTGACATAGGTGGCAGATATCAGTACAGTTATGTATGGCCAATGAGCTCCCTACAGAGATTATGAGTGATACAAGAATATATGTCAAATAAAATAAAATACATAACCACTACTAAATGTTTTATTAAAAAACTTATTTTCACGGGCACACACAGTGCTAACATAACACTGCTCATACGAGTCTATAACAGGTTGCCTCTACATTCATTTGTGTTGAGTTTTATAGAACACATTTCCACTTCTCCCACTTGTTTTTCCATCCAAATGCCGTGGTGTCAAATATTCAATGTATTACGTTTTCGTTACTGAAAGCTACTTCGTGTCTTTTGTGTGTTATGTAGCTTTGTTCAGCAAATCAAGTCAAATCCCCAGAACCATATTCAACATTCCCAATTTCTTATACTGAAGCAGATCTCCGCAGTTTTGCAGTAAAGCAGGTTTTAGAAAGTGTTGCCAAGCAATGACCATGGCCGACACAGCTACACAATTTTCCATTTAGGCTGGCTTGTATATACGGGGCAATAACATCTGTTCAGACACTTGTCGTAATATATTCCAGCCCAATCCCACGTTTTATAGTGGTTAGAAGACTTCTTGAGCTATGTACATATGGTAATGTGTTACCCATGTCAAGCTTCGGTGATCTAACACGCTGGTAATTTAACATTTCAGATTTGTACAAACAGATGTGAATGTACTGAATGACCACTGAATCAGCAATGATTTTCATAAAACCTTTAGGTTTGAAAAGATAGAAAATGGCCACACAGCTGTCAAAAGATTTGTTATAACATTTCCCAAAGACCAGCTTTGTTTTTCCATGGGGACTAAGAATGTAGTTAAAGGGGTGTACTCTTCAAAGACTTTGATGGTATATTGAGAGAATTTACCATCAAAGTCTCATATGTCTGGGTCCTCCGGGTCACCTATCTTGTGAACAGACCCCTATAAGTGAGGGCTCAGATACACCACCAAAGTCTATGACCTTGGAGATAGACACAAAACCCTCTGCTTAAGTGAAATAAAATAGGCACAAATGGCGACATGTAAGAATTTGAATGCGGATTTTTTTTTATTTGGCGCCGACAACCCAGTTCTAAATAGATTTAGAAGAGTGTAGAATACGACAGCATGAAGATTTTTGGCGTATTACATAGCGTTTAATGCGCCAAATTTTCTCTTTTAAAATGCCTTCAAGGCGATGCCATTAACCCACTTATCTTTTTGCCCATTTACAGAAGTTTGGCGCATTAAGCTCTATATAATGTGCCACAAATCTTCAAACTGTTGTATTCTACACTCTTCTATATCTATTTAGAACTGGGTTATCGGTGCCAAGTAAAAAAATAAAATACGCATTCGAATTCATACAGGTCGCCCAAAGGATGTGTCGGTAATACTCCCAATTGACTCATAATTGACTTATAATAAGAACAAAGGCGTAACTTAAAGCTCTTGGACCCCAATGCAAAAAGTGAAATTGGGCGCCCCAGCTACCATGTGTTACTTATAATACTGGTGTCTTTCTATGTGGCACAAGGGCTTTGGGCCCCTTCAGGCTGCAGGGCCCGGTAGCGACTGCTACTTTTGCACCCCTTATAGCTACGCCCCTGAATCAGAATGTAAGCTCTTGTATCTCTGTAACCTTACTTTATTTGTAGATTTCACTTCTCTCTCTTTTTTTCTTGTGTTTCGGTTTTAAAATGATAGAAACATTTCCTGTTGGTAACTGAAAACGGCAAACGTTGAGATTGAAATATCTTTTATTCCAGTGGCAAAGTACAGTAAAATATATGTGAATATGTTTTTAACAACCCCATTTCCACTTACCAGATTTTTTTTCCTTTGTGATTTTAATTCTGCAAATTTGCAAATACAACGCACAAGTCGAATTTTGCTTCAGATTTACAGTGGCCAAAATCTTAGGATTTTGTGTGGATTTTACTGCAGATTTTTCGACATTGTTATCTTGACTACAATGGGAGAAGGCAAAACCTCCACCAAAATCTGCAGAAAAATCTTTCCTGCGAATGTTACCTTCTTTAATTGAAGTCAATGTAGAAAAGACTGCTGTGAAATTCATATCAAAATCTGCAGCAAATCTATTGCATGTGCATTCACCTTTAGAGCTATTCATCAATAACGGATTCAAGTATTTGTTAAAGAGATGCTCCCATCTCAGACACATATAGCTTATTGACCTCGTTGCCATAAACGGTTGATAGCTGGATGACCCATGCCCTCCATACAGAAGGAGTATGTCATCCTTGTATGGCGCACTCTGTTCTTTTCAATGGAAGTTCTAAACTCAGCCGAGCACACGTACTTGGCTGTACTCAGAACACCGTAGAATACAATGGAGAGTACTGAGCATGCGCAACCCCCACTCCGTTTTCTGCCGCCGGTTTATTCCCATCGCCTAACACAGAAGTTAGGAGATAGAAATAAACTTTTTATGATATGCTAATCAGACAACTTAAATGTGCAGGTCTAAATGAAAAGCAAGGTATAAATAAATGAATCTACCAGGTGTAAGCTCCTTTACTGCTCCCAGTCTATACGTCAGTTACTGGGAGGTGGAGGTAGGGAGATTTTGGTAACAACACAGATACTAATGATGGAGCTACATTGCCTAAGGACAGACAAAGAGAGATGTACTTGTTCCCCAATAATAGATTCATGTAGTCATTTATTAAAATCCCATTTATGGCCTCATAGTATTTATCGCGATGCCTCAGAAAATGCATCCTGACAGATACCGCAGCAGGACCATATGGCTATTTAGGACAAATGTACTTCGAATTAGACTACGTATGGTCAACTTCCAAATGCTTACCCTTCATGTGTCCTGATACAAAAGCATGGCCTCCCGTATCTATAACTCCATTGCAGTATCCTTCAGGATAATGTTTTCAGGTATCTCGAAGGATACTATGAACAGAGGGCATTAAGGCAATGTAAATGGGGCCTTACAGCAAAGCTAGAGACTTTATTTTTAACTTATCAAAGATATTAAAACCAAACACCCTATGGTTTTCACATTTTATATAGATAATAAAAAAAATGGAATGATGAATGCACACATAAAAGAACAGGTTGTCTAGCAGTAATTCAGTCTTTCCTAGACCATTATGCCACAGGGCTGCCCATCAGCCGTTCTTGACGTAGAGAAGTTAACCTCTTGTACCATTTCTCCTCGGCTTCTACCTTTTCAATGTACAGCTGTCAAGTAAAAAATAAAAATACACTGTTCACAACTATGGATCATGAAGACATTTAATGTTTAATGTTAGGAATATCCTGAAAATATTAAAAGAAAAAGAAAAACAAAGACAACATATACTCAGCACATGATTTTATTTTTAAGGGTAATGCTTTCTTGTTATTCACTTTAAAACCTCATTAGTACAGCAGATATCTAAGACTGAATGGCCTCTGGGGTTTCCTGCCCCGCCAACAAAAATTATTTTTCAGATCCACTCAAGAAACTTGTGTTTCAAACTGCTCTGCTACTCAGATATTACACCCCAAATTAACTAGTTGGAAATGGTGCCCATATATTTATTAAGTTTTCCATCGAATCCTCATTTAGCTGAAAGTTATTCTTCCTGACATTCCTATATACAGTTGAAACCAGAAGTTTACATACACTATATAAAAAGGACACGTAGACATGTTTTTCTCACTATCTGACATGAAATCAGAATAATCCTTACCCGTTTTAGGTCAATTAGGATTATCAAAATTATTTATATTTGCCAAATGCCAGAATAATATATGGCATTTGGCAAATATAGGCTTTTTTATTACTTTCTGCAAAGTCAAAAGTCTACATACACTAGGATTACTATGCTTTTAAACAATTTGGGACATCCCATATGCTGATGTCATGTCTTTAAAAGACTTTATTCTATTTTTCACAAGAGACATTATTATCTTTATGCCGATTCCTACTCCTTTGTCATGCCTTGCTGTACCTTAATGCCCTACTCTCTAGAATTATGAATGAGAATCTCTTCCTGTGAAAGGGGTGTTGCCACGAAATAAAATTGATGTGGGAAGTTTGAAAATTAAATAACAAACATTTTCACCATTCATCATTATTAAAAATTCTGCACCGTTATTGTCTTAGCTGCTCCATTAGTGATCCATTGTTTACAGCTCATCTCCAGGGGATACGACCAGGGCTGAGAGCTCCTCAGTCCTGGTCGTACATGCTCAGACATCACTTCTCTTCTCAGGCAGCTACTGAGTGTTCAAACCCCAGGTGCTCTCTTTTTACTCCTGTCCTTTGGATTAGTTAGTAATAAGTCAAACAATGCAAATAAAAAAAAGAAACCTCAATGAGGTATGTGCATTGATAAAGAGGAAAAAAAGCCACAGGTTAAGTTCCTGCAGGGATTTGAACCAAGGACCCTTGTGCTGTAAAGCAAAAGTGTTACCTCTGAGCTACAGTGTAGCTACTTACAAATCTATCCATAAACAGACCTTTCTTTCACTAGAGAGAGAAAAGGCCTAGTAATGTCATCCTGCTGGGTCACATGACATGCAATTCAAACAAATCACACACGCCCCCTGCTAAGCTCACAGAGCTGAGGAGCTGGATGCAGGAGGTATGAAATGAGATTGTGGCAAAACCCCTTAAAGTATGGTCAGTAGTATGGTGTCTAAATAGAAGGACACAGGGACCCTACAGTTACCAGTAGCAGATGAGAAAAGAAAATGTGCCCGTCTTATATGTGGCTGCTGTAGGAGATCTGGTGGACTCCAAGTGGGACTGAGGACGCTAAGAAACTTAATCCAGCCCTCTGCATGTATATTAGAAATTTAATCTGGTGAGATGGTCTAAATATTTTACAAAAAGCATAAATTAAAAAGTTAAAACGTTATGAAATCTTGACAATTCTTTTAGTGAAAACAATTGTGTGTGCAGAAAACTTACATTCGGATGCGCAATGGAGTTATCATCCAGATATTTGATAGCAGTTGGCATAGTACCAACTTCTGCTTCTTTCTCCTCCACGAATAAATCCACCGTTCCCACACCTAGTATGGCGGATTCATGCTTGTTTTCACTGGTTTCTGTGGACTAAAAATACCAAATACATTACAACAACGCTGTATGATTTTTATTTTTAGTGGCCAGGTAATAAACACTCTAATCCTTCATTAATTAGAAACAACTTAAAAGGCCAGGAACCAGTTCCACATTTCTAGCTGTGTTGGCTACATGGCTCCTGCGTTTTGTCCAGCCCAGACTCAAGTTCACGTCACTCATGAAAATGACTAACGTTAGGTTATATTACATATTTGGTATGAATGTGTTACAGATCTTAGGCTCCACCAGATATTTAGTATCGTAATGAACACAATTTCAGCCTTTATGTGACCCGATGACATAATGCAGCTGTAGTTATATTTTTAAAAACAATCCTAAATCAAATTCATATCAGACACGATAAAAGGTACATTACCACACGTCTTGACTTGCATATATTAATGGCAAGTTCAGTGTTAAATGAAAAGGAGCCTATTTACTATAATTGTATGGATTTTGTCTCTAATTAAAAGTGATCACCTCTCTTACAGGAGCTGTAATTATATTTAGAAGTACGATTCAAAATGGATACAATGGTGTCCTGACAGGAACACTAATCTATAGCAGGGTCTGCCCATTATAGATTATGTGTCCATTGAGACGTCAGTCTTGAGGATGAAGCTGTCCAAGTACATTTCTGTGAGGGACAGTGGGCTGAGGATCTATTTCCACCAAAATGAATCATTTCTCATGAGATAGCCAATACCACTTCTTCATACCTAGCATCTGGAGACCTGCCATACTATAATAATCATATCATCCAATGAATGATAACAGGATTGTGTTTTCTCTTGGTGTATGTATAGATTCTAATGACAGAGAAGCCTCAGTATATTACTTAGTTTAATGACAGTGTAATCTTGCTACTACTGAATTACAGCCATCTTCAGCCAATCATTTCCAGAGCAGCTGATGGAATCTTTGATTTCCGTGTTTCCGTTTGGAGACTTGAATTCTTGACATATCTTGTTTTTATTCCAATTAGTATCCCACCCCTCATTATAGCACTGAAATGTGGCCCATCTATCATTACAGTCATAGGATCTCTTCTTCCTTTTACAAACTACCATTTCTCTAATTAAGAAGGAATTTCAAAGCAGGAGGTAAAGTATAGGATTCTGAGGAACTGACAAGTGATGAAATTTGTATCATCAGAATCACATTGCTCCCACCTTTGAATTTCCCTTGAAGTAAAGCTACATTGGTTTTACCGTTAGGAAAAAATGAAGCATCTACAATTTTTTGGAATATTTTCATTGCCGTTTTCTATTAGTTTTCAGATGGTTTTATTCTGTTGTAGCTTGTTGTGCATCAAAAATACCCTGTTTCCCTGAAAATAAGACAGCGTTTTACATAAATTTTTGCTCTTAAAGATGCACTATGTCTTATTTTCAGGGGGTGTCTAATTTTTCCATGAATAAATTATAGCATGCTATACTAGTGTGTGTGTGTGTATATATATATATCTTAAAGTTCAGAGTCACAAACCATAGGATATATGTATGTAAAGGACATTTTATGTCAGCTGCAGTGACTTATCTCAAAGGATGGCAAATGTGACATGCTGGGACCTGTGGAACTAGAAGTCACAGCATGCCCCATCAGCCATCCTGTGAGATGCATCTGTGTGTTTCTGTGTGTGTGTCTGTCTGTGTGTATGTGTGTGTGTCTGTCTGTGTGTATGTGTGTGTGTCTGTTTCTGTGTATTTGTGTGTGTGTCTGTTTCTGTGTGTGTGTTTGTGTCTGTGTGTCGGTAATTGTCTCTGTGTGTGTCTGTATGTGTCTGTGTGTGTATGTGTGTAAGCCTGTGTTTGTCTCTGTGTGTATGTGTCTGTAATTGTGTCTATGTGTATGTGTCTGTGTGAGCCTGTGTGTGTCTTTGTGTGTGTGTGTGTGTGTCTGTATCATTGCTCTGTTCTCCCCTCCATCCCTCACTTACTGTCTCCTGTCCTGGGATGTTCGGGACCTGTGGTGACATCACAGATACATGACCTCCCTGCACAGGTCCTTCAACCCTCTAATGATTTCCGCTATGTCTTATTTTCGGGGGGTGCCTTATATTAGGGAATTCAACAAAATCTCTGCTATGTCTTACTTTCGGGGAAACACGGTACTGTATATTGTACTCCAATAAGTATGCATTAATAAAACGACAAAGGTCAGACTGCCTGCCACATTTTATGACATAGTTCCTCTATTTTTACATCTTTGACGCTTAAAACATAAGTCTGTTTGTTAAAGTATAGAAACAGGATAAACGGCTCACCTGTCCTAGAGGATGCATGGAAGCTCAGAAGCCCCAACTAAATATTTTAGAAGAAGAAACAACTTGATCCAAACGTCCTCATAAAATGCAGCGCTAATTCCATATGTTTAAAATCAGTAGACAGACAAGCAGTCGCTTACGCGTTTCAGGCAACAAATACCCTTAAAGGGGTTGTCTCACTACACTGATTCATCTTTCCTCAGTCCTGTTTTCTTGGTTTTATTTTGAATTCAGGGGCGTGTTTACTGGCTTCCACTAGGTTGCAGTAGAAGACAGGTCTGTAGCTATAGTGACTAGTGCTGGCAGCCTATCAGGAGAGATCAAACAGGTCTGTAGCTATAGCGACCTGAGGAGCTGATGCAGCCCACACAATATGGGATATCTCAGAAAAGGTAGGATACTGTTAATGGGCACATATTGCAAAGTGACTTGTTTTTGCAAGATCTTTAATATAAAAAGCAATCCTTGTAGAGAGACAACCCCTTTAATCATTCTACTGATTTTAAACGTATGGAACAAACGTTGCATTTTATGCTACTAAATATTGGTCGCTGTAAATGGGAAGGGCAATCCAAAAAATATCTGTATTTACTATTAATGTCCTAGCTTAAATTCCATTTGAGCGATCCTAACGATTATGTGAGCCAAAACATTCATCTGTTCAGTATAATCTCACATTCTAATTTTCAGTGTTACTGTAGAAGGGAGCAAGGCTGGATTTTCTAGTTTTACACATGCCACAGTTTTATTAGGTATCTTAAATAGGGAGATCCTTGTTTGCTACTATCATTGCCATTGTTACAGTCGCTGTATACATTAGTGGGATCTTCTATTCTAGTAACCCACTCCTCTTAGAAGTTGGAACGGTTTCCGCTGGTCTATTTACTGAGTGCATGTAGATACATGTATTTAAACCTTTCAAGTGGGTTATGCTGCCCTATCTGAGAGCAGGCTGTGATAATGGAGAGAAACTGAGATCTGTTATACGGGTTTATTTTATCATTAAATGCAGGATTTCTGAGTAAAAAGTAGAGTAAATACTAAAGAGAAAGTATTGCTTACCCCGCCCACATACAGTGATTGACAATGTGCGCTGTGCACTGATACAGGGAGAGCTGTCAGTCACTGCATGTGGGCGGGGTCAGCAGTACCTTTACGATAGCTTCTTTTTTTCTTTTCACTGGGTAGCTAAATCCCCTCTCATTTGGGGCCTATTACCAAGCGTCTCTGACAATAGAGGGGCCTCGCCTCCTCTCCATTATATCAAGAGAGCTTTTCCCATATTCCAGAAACCCAAAAATCCGGCCCTTCCTATTCTAAACTTAATTTTTGCCCCAGGGTTTACTCCTTATAAAACCCTTTATTTACTGCTCAGTTTACCCCCTTCTTTATACCTTTCCCGAAACCCTCTCCAATCATATAACCCCATATATCCCGAGCTCAGCCCTTTTCCCCTATCATATAACCCTATATATCCCAGAGCTCAGCTTCTTCACCACTATCATATAACCCTAATATCACAGAGCTCAGCTTTCTCCCTTATCATATAACCCTATATATCACAAAGCTCAGCTTCTCTCCCTTAAACATATAACCCTATATATCACAGAGCTAGCTTCTCCCCCTCTATCATATAACCCTATTATCACAGAGCTCAGCTCCTCCCCTTTTATCATATAACCCTATTATCACAGAGCTTTAGCTTCTCCCTCTATTATATAACCCTTTTATATCACAGAGCTCAGCTCCTCTCCATCGGTCATATAACCCTATATATCACAGAGCTCAGCTTCTCTCCCCCTTTTCAATTTTAACCCTATATATCACACGAGCTCAGCTTCTCTCCCTTAGCATATAAACCTATAATCACAGAGCTCAGCTTTTTCCCTCTATCATATAACCCTTATATCACAAGAGCTCAGCTTTTCTCCTCTATATATAACCCTATATATCACAGAGCTCATCTCTCTCCTCTCTTAATCATATAAATAGCCCCCTATTATTATTTTTCACAGAGCTCAGCTTCTCTCCTGCCCTTCATATAAACGTTATATCACAGAGCCAGCTTTCTCCATCTATCATAATAACCTATATATCACAGAACTCAGCTTCTCTCCTCATATATAAACTAATATATCACGAGTTCACTTCCTCCTCTTTCATATAAATCTATATTCACAGAGCTCAGCTTCTCCTCCATCTCATACAACCCTATATATTTACAGAGCTCCAGCTTTTCTCCTCTATCATATAAACCCCATATTATCACAGAGCTAAGCTTATCTTCCCCCTTTATAATAACCCTATTATCTACAAAGCTCAGCTTTTCTCCTTTATCATATAAACCCCATTATTTACAGAACTCAAACTTCTCCCTCTATCATATAACCTTTATATCACAGAGCTCAGCTTCTCTCCCCCTATCATAAACCAATATATCACAGAGCTCAGCTTCTCTCCCTCTTCATATAACCATATATATATCACGAGACTCACTTCTCTCCTCTATCATATAACCTTATTTATCACAGAGCTCAGCTTCTATCCTCTATCATAATAACCTATATATCACAGAGCTCAGTTTTTCTCCTTATCATATAACCCTATATAATCACAGAGTCATCTTCTCTCCCCCTACATAATTTCCCTTTTATTATCACAGAGCTCAGCTTCTCTCCCTCTATCATATAACCCTATAATTCACAGAGCTCCCCTTCTATCCCTCTATCACATCCTGCACCCAGGTAGCATTAACAACCTGACAGGTTCGCTTTAAGAGGTCATTCGTTATGTACCATTTTATGAGATTTTTTTTTATCACAGCTCATTTGTTTCTTCAGCCTTGCAATCCTTCCTAGCTATTTTTTAAATTCGGACATGGTGTCCACTGCTGTAGCCTCGCACTGCAGGGATCGCGCCGCTTCTACCATAAAGCCCCTGGGCTTTTCTATGGCGATACTTCACGAAACCAGTCTAAAACGCATTAAAGCTTTCGTGCAGGCACGTACGGCTTCAAGCAGCTGGAAATAAATATATAAACAAACATTATTAAGCTGTGGTGCTTAAATATACACCATGTAAAGCATATTAAAAGTCTTGAAATACAGCCGCGCTGAGCATGAATTATCCCCATAAATCAGTTTAAAATGGTTGCTGCTCATTTTCACAGGGCAGAAATGTGAATAAAGATCTCGTCGAGCAGTGTGTGCTAAATAAATTCTGCTGTGACCTTCAGGGCTGTCATAAAGCATGATTCTCAATGAA
Organism: Phyllomedusa bahiana; assembly: GCA_025379985.1. Classification (NCBI taxonomy): domain Eukaryota; kingdom Metazoa; phylum Chordata; class Amphibia; order Anura; family Hylidae; genus Phyllomedusa; species Phyllomedusa bahiana. Next base: position 42,115 of record JAODAL010003359.1, read on the forward strand.
GTATGTTGGGCAAGAAAGGCTGCGCTCATAAACTGCCCGATCTCCAGACATGTGCGGCAGGCTGAGAGAATTGACAAACTCATTTCAGGCTGCGTTTAGCCCTCCACCCCTTTGTCAATTACTTTGGGGATGATAGGTTGCTCCGAATATACTTTCGCTCCCTTCTTTGCAGTTCGATATAATAAATATGTTTAACCGCTTCAGCACAGAATTTAATGGCAATTGGTTGCACAGTTTTTGGGCTTTTTATGGCCTAAATTATGGCTTGCCTATCCCAGTGTTGCTTTTAATTCTCTGCTCTGCATTGTCTGCTGGGTCTCCTTTCCAACAAATCACTACTACCACTATCTACCACTTCTGCTGCTTTGGTGTTCTGAAAAAAGCATATCAGGGACTCACAAGACAAACATCATTTTGAATTGGCTTACTGGATATAATAAGGTCTAATAGTCTCTGAATAATTCTCTATATGCCAATATGGATGCCAGGATATCAAACAATGAACAAGTTGTTAATCCAAGCAGTCATCTTGGACAATTGCTTTGATGCACACAAGTGTCCTAAATGTGGTGCACGTAGAGAACGCTCATGGGCTACTTGTGAAGACTGAAAGTAAGGATTCTGCTCACCTGCCTGGATCCTATGCGTACTCCCCAAGTCACAACACTGAACTCACATAATAATAAAAGCGAGCCATGAGATAGGCTCGAAACGCGTCATGATTATACAGTTTTCCAGTGGTTTTATGCCATGTTTTTAAATTGTTACCAATAAAAGTGCATTTTATACATTTTTGGATATCCTGAGCACGATTGCTGGAATCTTTCGTGAATTGACTTTCAATAATAAAAGTGAACAGATCAGACTCTATCATCTATCTAATATAGGAGTTCAGTTCTTTTAAAGGAATTCTCTAGGACTTAAAAAGTGATCGTCTAGGGTAGCCATCAATGGTAAACTGGTACGGGGCTGATCTCTGTTAGCCCCATCTATCAGCACAATGAAAGGGCAACTTAGCCTTGGAGGTCAGACCTCCACCGATCACACATGGAAGGCCTATTCTAAGCACAGACCATCAATGTTAAAAAGATTTTCACACATGACAACTCAACAGTTATCCAAAGGATTGGCAATAAGGTTTTGCTGAGACGACTACCATCATGAGAACAATAGGTGATAAGTTGTCAATATTTGATATTATTTAAAGAGAACCTGTCACATAGGTTATGCCCCCTTGCTGAGGGCAGCACAAGCTAGTGTCAGACCTGCTGTTCCCAGCGCGGTGTCCCTTATTCTGTAAGATGTTTTAGAGCATTTACCCCACAAATCTTATACATGAGTAGGTGTTAGCCCCGCCCACCAAAGGCTGGCTCCACCCACTGACAGTTATTCACCTGTTTCTAATTATTCAAAGTAATAGGTTTATCGGTTGAGGTGGGCGGGGCTAGCCTCAGATGGGCGGGGTTTGAAAAAAAGGGACTCTTTGAATGACTCTTCTGGCTGAAAACTGCAGATTTGAGCATTAAATACATGAAAACTACAGCATCTTACAGAATAAGGGACACAGCGCTGAAAACAGCAGGTCTGTCACTAGCTTGTTCTGCCCTCAGCAAGGGGGGCATAGCCTATGTGACAGGTTCTCTTTAAAGAAGCTTGCCTGGCGAATCAAAAAAAATAAATACATTTAGGAAATTAGTAAATCTTAGCTAAGTCTTTATTCATCTCCCTGTGATGATTTCTGTACTAATTATAATTTTTTTTTTTTTTACACTGTATGTAGCCCAACTTCTCTGCAGATGAGCAGCAGCATTTCCTGTTTGAAAGCGGTTGTGCTTTGTCATTCCCTCCTTCATTCTGAGTATATGCCCCATTTCCTCCCTCATATTTCGTTCCCTCATTGTATGGACTTGAAATAACTATGGCTCCACCTGCATACCGCTTTGATTTTCCAGCAAGGGCAGACATTTCTAATCACCGCCTCTTTCCCCTCCAGTGTGGAGCATCTGTATATTGCTGGATCTGCAATGTATTGATTACACAATGCACTGATCCTCCAGAGGAGGAGGAAGAGTAAAGAGGGGGTGACAAGAAATGAGTCCGTCCTTGTTGACAAATTGCAGCTTGTAGAAACGGTCTGAAGGCAGAGGTCTTCCTAGTGCTGTGCTGAGGTGACTCTGTGAGGGAGCTTAAATGGGGTTGATCAAGGAAGGGATGAACAGGATCATACATTTTGGAGGCAGACCCAAAGGGAGCAGCTAAAGATACTGCTGAAAAGATCGTCAAACCCGCGCTTTATAAAGGATTTCTGAGGAATATTTTCTGGCCCTTTGAGCCTGAAGGAACTACTAGGCTTCTAGAATTAGAAAGGAAGCATTGAAAAACCTAGGAAGTTTTAACTACAGTATTACTTTAACAAGGCATTGTTTAACCTACAATGTTTTTTTTAACTTTAGTACCCCTTAAGGGTATGTTCACATAACAGATTTTTCCATAAAAAGTGTCACTTTGCTGCTTTTTTGGACATGAACTAGCCCCATTTTCATGAGGTTAATGTGTATCGAGAGAACCTACAATGAAATCTGACACAAGGTCCATGTTAAGGAAACTGTGCATAACCTAACTAATAAGCCCTAAATTTTAGTTTTATACTATGTTAAAATATATTGCTTGTCTCGTTTTATAGAGTGAAACATAGGACAGCAGGCGAAGGCATTGTATGCACATTAGAAATACACAGTAAAGGCACATTATTATGACCACTTCGTACTTTCAACATCAACAACAGGTAGCTCATGAAGGAAGTCACATGTCATGGGCTGGCTTGGTGGACATATAAGGTGTGTGATAAGATGACTGCACACATATCCCTTGTTGTTGTCATGGATTAAAGCGGCGATTTATCAGAGGTGCAAAAAGGGATGATTATTGGCTTTCTGGGCAAGTGTGGCAGTATTTCTGAAACTGTGCAGTCTGTGAACTGTTCATGTGCTGCTTTGGTGAAAGTGTATTGTGAGTTCATAAATGGCACCACTGTTAATAAGCGACATGGAAACTGTGCAGGCATATGGCGGCTACAAAGGTGAATGAGGGCAGACTGACACACTACTGTGGAGCAGCTCACTGCCAAAATAAGCCAAGGGGCTACACCAAACAATTTAGCGAGCCCTACTGTGTATTGGGATCTGAAGCAGACAGATGGTCACTGCACCTCAGCTAATAAAGTTACATTAACAGAAAAGCCATCAATTTTCATGGCAGTTTCAGAGTTTGACCTCCACTGATTGGCAAAGGGTTGCTTTCTGCGATATGTCATGTTTTCTGAACAGATAGACATAGGCATGTCAGGAGAGACACAGCAGACAACACAGGTTGCAACTATTGCTGGAAGAACACAGGCTGGTGGTGGCAAAGTTAGGGTCTGGGAAATGTTTCTGTGGCACTTATCCATATGGAAGGCACTCTCAATCGATTTGGGAATTAATCCATCCTTGCTGATCATGTACATCCATGCGTGCTGATTGACTTCCCTGGAATGGATGGGATCTTCCAGCAAGACAATGCGGCATGTCAAACAATTAGAAATGTCCGATACTACTTGGAAGATAATGAAGAAGACTTCCAAGTTCTACGCTGGAGCCCATAATTCCCCAGACTTAAACCTTATTGAGAATCTGGTGGTCCACTCTATGGATCCTCCCCCACGCATCCTCCAGCAGCTGCGGGATGCCATGATCCCAGATACTGGTGACAACCTACCAGGACCCTACTGAATCTCTCCAAGCCCATCTAGTTGAAGTCATAGCTGCCCATGGTGCCTGCTCTGGATATTAGCTGGTGGTCATAATAATGTGACTTGACTGTAGTGGCTTAGCCAACAAATGCACTTCAGCAGGAACATGCAGGTACTGGTCGTACCAGTCATTTAGGTGTGTAAGACACTGTGCTGTGCAACAACCTTTTTGAAAAGTTTAGTAGCTGCTATTTGACTATTGGTTTTTAAACAGTCTTACCTGTTTTTACTGGGGATTTTTTTTGTAATGTTACCCTCAAAAAACCTTCAACAAAGTATAAACCTGTAAACCTTCAATACAGTATAATTCCACAACATACGGCAAAAAGTGTCTGAAATAACTATTTAGCACTTACTGCTTTGGAGTCCCGACTTGATTTGAATACTTGTGGCACAAAGGAATCACTTTCAATGGCCTCAATCTCCTTCACACGCTTGACTTGATCAAGTAGCAATGCCTGGTCTGAAACATAAAACAAGTCTGAGAATCAATAAAACCCTGTATAAATTACCTTGAAACAGTGCGTGCATATAATAGGTCATGATAAAATGGTGTCTTAATGCAATCGGCTTAAAAAAATCTTCAGGAAATAGGAGCATAGAACCCGGGGATACTGAAGACAATCCATGGCTCGGCATCGACATCATGAATGGCAAATGGACTTCTATAGCACAATTTCTATAAAGCTTGTCCCCAAAGTATGATAGATCTAGTAAGAAGCTACAGATGTTATTTGATTAAATAGAGATATTAAAACTCTGGGCATATATAAGCCCCAAGCAATTGTGCAATAAAACTCTGGTATCAATGGTCTAGAAATTCCATTTGTAGAGCAATATTTGACACACAGGGGGAAAATGTACTAGTCTTATCTAAAGTTTAGACAGGCTGTCTAAAAACGTGCCAGATTTCTATGCTGTGTGATAAGTTTATCACATCTCAAAACTAGCTTTTTAGACCAACTTGGCACTTCTGGCACAGAATGTCGCAGTGAAGACAAGCCCCTTTCTCATGATGCTCCACCTAGCTTAGCTAGGTCATGCCTTTTTCAGAACAGTAGAATATGTCTAAAATACACATAATAACTGTGTCTGCGCATTTTGGGCACACTTTACTACATTTTTGGCCAGTGTTGGACTAGGGCCCAAAAGTGGAGTTGGTCTTATAGGCCTAGAAATTGAGTAAATTCTTGGGTCCACCAGTGGAGTTGGTCTTATAGGCCTACAAATTAAGTAAATTCTTGGTCACACCAGTGGAGTTGATTATTGGGGCCCATGACTGCACATACTATACATGACTCTTGCTTTCTGCCATTCTGTCTTTGGCTTTCTCCCTGAAAAGCAGCCCCAGACTTGAAATGCCCAAGGGACCAACAAGTCCCGAGGCCCATCTCGGGGTTCCCCTGCTCCTCTGTGGGCCAGTCTGAGCCGGTTTCTGGCACTACAGATTTTCAATATTGATGGGTCAATTGTGCTTCATTAAGAATGATTTTGAAAATGCTTGCAGATGGAGAGCACTCATGGAAAAAATTCCTGCAAACACTGGTTGTCACATTATCTTGCCTTTAGATGGATATTTAAGGGGTGTTCCAGTATATAAAATTATGAACCTTAGAAAGACCATCAGTGTATGACGTTAGCTTTCTCTTTACTTAGATGCTTAAGACTGCAACTGGTTTGTTTGATACTGACTAAAGTAGGGGAGTGAGGGCACTTGCAGGGATCCACTAATTTCACCCTTAAAGGGGTTGTCTCACTACATCGATTCATCTTACCTCAGTCCTGTTTTTTCAGTTTTGAATTCGGGGGTGTGTTTACTGGCTTTACTAGCCTGCAGTGATGAGCTGCTAAGGACACCAGATCTGTAGCTATAGCGACCAGCACTGGCAGCCTCTTAGGAGAGATCAAACAAGTCTGTAGCTATAGTGACCTGAGGAGCTCATTCAGTCCATACAAAAGCGAATATCTAGGAATAAGTAGGACAATGTTAATGGACACATATTGCAAAGTGACTTCTTTTTTTAAAGATCTTTAAGATAAAAAGCAATCTTTGTAGTGAGACAACCCCTTTAATGCCAATGAGGAGGAATAGTCTTTGCTGAAGGATTCCCAGGAAGCACTCTCCGGTATAATCACCAGCACGCAGTTGGACACAGCAACAATGACCGGTCAACAGTGCCATAGTGGCATGGCACATGCAACAGAATTGTGGTTTAAGGTATAGAACATGGTTAGACAGAACTGGATCAAATAGGAGAATAGGAACCAGGACCAGGGGAAGAAGACCAGAAAGAAGGACCAGGACTACACCAGGAGGCGAGGACTGGGAACAGACCAAGAACAAGGCAGAATCCTTATTATAGGATTACATATAGCCAAAAAAGTCTACAGTTTGAGGATCTTGGTGTCTTAAACATAGCACCAGGATTGAAAGGCATCTGGTTGGCATGGTGTCCACACATGCTACCAATGATGTCAATGGTGCACACTGGTTACACAGCAACACAATGACGAGACAGGAGCGGGTAGAGATAACCAGATGATCAAGGTCCCACCCCTTGTGTGAGTTCTGCAGTTTTTTTTTCCTCAGAAATGATGCTAGTGGCAAAACATCAGCTCATTTTAATCTTAGCGAAACTTTTAATAATACACAGTGATAAAAATGGAGAAGTATTAAAATCTTTATTTCTTTTAAAAAAAAGATGAATTTCTCGCTGAAGGGAGGACGATAACTGCAGACCACTGCATAAAACTAATTATATAGCTAGTTCAACCATCACTTTAATTTCCCATACATATGCAACACCTCGCATTAGATGATCTGACTACGTTTTAGTGGCCCTTCAACAAAAAACAGACAAATTAAAGCTAGCTCCTCTTCTCCTCACTATAACAATGCTAAAAATCAATTTGTCATAACGTGGAGCGCACATGTTGGTGTAATCTGTCTGCAAATATATACCCCTCATTAACCATTAGCCTTATTTGTATGCAGTATTTATGCGTGCCAAACAGATAGGAAGTGACAGGCAGTAGGAAATTACACAGGGGCGGGAACAAAGGCGAAAAGAAATAAATATCTGGCGCAGTGTTTCTTAGAGTTATGCAGATGACATTAACATGCCTGGAATGGACCGTGAGGAAGTGAAATCCATTAGTGTCTGATACTTTTTGACAAACACATTATTGGGAGATAAAATGACTTCCATATGATGTTTGTCAGATGTCAGCAGAAAGGATATATATATTTCATAGTAAAATCAAAAATAATGGATGGAGAAAGCTAAGGAGCTGCAGAAATCAATGCGTATTCTTTAAAAGTCCTCGCTGAAAATGAAAAGGCATTCCAATAATAGCCAGTGTCTTGTATGAAAACTCAGACGCTCATTTGCAGAATACTCAAAGCAGCCGCTCGCTTTGAATTCCTCTTTATAAAATGCCTTTTCAGCTTTCGGTTTATTTTCCCAAGTATATACAATCCCACATTAATTACTATCACTACATTGCTAAGTAATGGGGCACTTCAGAAGAGGCAGATTTCTGCCATTACACAAAAGAGGTACCAACATTTACATGGTAAAAAAATTAGATCACCCAAACCCGTAATCCCCACTTTGGGTTTACTTGTGTTCACACTGAACACTCTACATCTTGAAAGAGTATATGAAGTATTTAAAGGGGTTGTATCACTTCATTAAATGGTCTTCACAATAAGGGGACAGTGAAAACAGGCAACGTTGCAATTGGATGTCATTAGCAAAGCTTTCTTGTTTTCACAGTATCCCTTATCTTCTGTTTCTGTAGACACAGTTCCCCAGTGCCGGACGGATTCCTCCTCCTGTCCTGTCATTGGCTGACGGCTCTACTAATTTACATTCTGTCTGGCCCCTGGTCGGATTCACGGGCGCGAGCATTCCTGTCTCTCTCACTCAGAGTAAGGGACCAGCAGGAATTTCACTCTGCATAGCCAGAAGAAACATAATAACACTGTAGGGCTTCTACAATCAGAAAACAGCAGAAATGTGCCTCGATCCCTGCTTCTCTCACTCAGAGTTAGGGGCCGCAGCAATTTCACTCTTCACACCCAGCAGAAACACACTGCAGCTAATTCTACAATCAGAAAACAGCAGAATTGTGCCATGGTGCCTAACTCTCCTGCATAGAAGGGAGATCTAGAAGACTGGATTCAACTGTAACAAACCTCCAGCTGAGAGAGGAGAAGAGATCATAGAAGACTGAGTTCATAGAAGACTGTCTAGATTGAATGCAGGTATGTGGTATTTAAACAGCTCTTACAAAATGAGACATAGGGAAAGGAACAGTGAGATGTGGACTCAGACAGAGAGGGGGGGGTGAGAACAGGGCTTGGGAGCCAGCATGAACAGTGAAGGGGGGATGATGTCATCACCCTTCAGTTAAGAAACACCCAGCTGGGAGGGGAAGAAACGCCCCTGGATTTGTAGAGCTGAGAAATTGAAAAAACAATGAAACACACGAACTGAAGAAGCGATACATCCCCTTTAAAGGGGTATTCCAGTTTCACTGGTTAGCGTTAAACATGTAGGCAAAGATAAATAAAGACTATTACCAAATACATTACCATTCTGAATTTGCTTGCCTTCAGAGCTACAGCATATCTTATCTCCTGCTTTTGTACACAAGCTTCCCTAGTTACCGGCCACCTCTCTCTGCTCTTACAGGCGGCAGCAGTTGCAAGAATGGCGACTTAATTCTCTCCTGTGTGTTATCTTCAAGACTGAGTTTGTTTATATTGCTTATTTACAAACTTTGAGCCATTAGAGCTCTGTAGCCTTGTGCCCTGACATCATCAAGTGTGAGCCTGCAGCTGGCTGTGGCTCTGTGAAACAGCATGGTTAGACAACCACTTTTATTCCTAATTTGCAAACCTTGCATTACAACAAATATTATGGGCATAGCTATCAGGGTATAGAAGCTGTCATGGGGCGCATCTTCACAAGAGGTGAGGTGCAGAATGTGAACACTGTGAATGATAAAAAATGGGGTGTGGGAATATGAATGCAGATCATTGTTAGGAATGGAAGAAAAGACACAAAGGGAACCTCAATTATGACTTATGTCAGGGTGGATGGGGTTTTTACTATTGGACCCACGATTACTTCTTTACCCACTGAGGAATTTGCAGAAGTCATGGTGTTAAACTGCCCCCCAGACAGTAGCTGCTTCTACCACATAACCTGCAGGAAAGCCAGGTACTAATAACAGATCAAGTTGTTTTACCAATACCAGGACCAGTGGTGTAGCTAAAGGGGACGCAGTGGGCACACTCGTAACTGGGCCTCTGAGCCACACAGCTGCATCGCTGAGTCACATAGACCCAGTGATGCAGCAATCTGCTGCCCGTCAGGCATAACAGCTGGGATCCTCTGAGCCCTCTATATGATATCATCATGCCACGTGCTCCTCTGCCTGTAATAGGCCACAAGCCTACCGCTAACCTGATGCCTAGTACACAGCGAAAGTGGAATACGCCCGCTCTGAATACTAAAAGAGGTGTTTGGCGGCAGAACGGTGAAGAGATATATATATTTCTTTATTTTTGTTTTAATAAGGGCACTGTATACCTACCTACTTACTATATATAGGTACCTACTAAAGGGGGTCTTATATACCTAACCTACAGGGGCTCTATAGTAACACCTACCTACAGGGGGCTCTATATACCTACCAGCTGGGAGGCCTATAAATTAACCTACTAGAGGCGGCCCTATATATCTACCTACTATATGCCTATCTACTGGGGGGCCTACGCACCTACCTACTGGGTGACAATATATATCAATGTACCTACTGGGGGGGTGTATGTACCTACCTGTCTATATACCAACCTATCTTCTGGGGAACCCTATGTACCTACTTATTAGGGGGGGTTATACCTAACTTCTTGGAGAACCTGGGCACTGTTTATTTCCAGAATAACCTTTAGTAAAATGCCTAAAAAACATATCTACAGAACGCTTTTTTTTTTTTTTTTTATTTAGACTGCTGCAACTAACATCTGGTTGCAGGTTGCTTTTTTTAAGTTGGGTGGAAAATGCTTAAAAAACAAAAGAAAAATGCCTTTCGTAAAAATGTTTTGTGTAAAACCAACCTCAGAGAGCATGATAACAGCAAGTATCCAAAAGTACCCAAAAAAGTGTTCCCTACACCTATTTGAAAACAACAGGCATGACATAACATGTTAAATACCACATTTTCTACGGCAATTAGGGATCTAAAATAATTACATTATTATTTATAGTGCATGGATAGAAAAGTCTGAGAAAAACAGAAAACCACTATTCAGCCCATAGGCAGTTCCTCACAGCAAACGCTAGGTGGCAGTGCACTGCAAGATAACGACTGGTGGACAGACCAGGAGCTGTTGGAGGCAATGATGCTGTATCAATTCACAATCACAGAAACTGATTAATCAAAAAAAAAAAAAAAAAATGTCACGAATGATAAAGTGATTGGAGTAATGTTTTAAAAGCACACAAGCTTCCACTGTATAATTTGTAACTCTTCACTACTCATCTTTAACTGTACATTGTAGGCTCTTTACGCCCACTCTCCTGGATTGTTTCACCGGATATTTGATTTTCAATATTAATTGTTTCTTTACTGCTTCCTCTAATTGTAAAGACCTATGGAATAAGTTAGCCCACTATCAATAATAGGGAATAGAAGCAGTGTTATGGAAGCACTTCTATTCATCTAACTAACAAGAAATCCACTGTACTAATTAGTAATGACATTTGTGAACTAAATAATTCGTCAGATTAGACCTTAGGTGTACTTATTTGGCAGTTCTGGATTCCTTTTCCTATTTATCATTAGAATGTGGATATTTTCTGTGCTTTAAATGACAAATGAAAAGATATATACATTTTTTTAACATGTTTGTTTTGCTAACTCTGTTGTGTGTTAAACCGTTCCTATATCCTTGAGATGTTCTGCAATGTATAAAGAATAAACTCACAATCTAATGCCTGTACCTCAAGCACGAACTTAAAGGGGTTGTCTCACTATATCGATTCGTGTTACCTCCGTCCTGTTTTCTCAATATCATTTTTGAATTCAGGGGCAGTTATTGGCTATTACCTGTCTGCAGTGACACCAGGTCTGTAGCTATAGCGACCAGGGCTGGCAGCCTATCAGGAGAGATTGAACAGGTCTGCAGCTAAAGCGACCTGAGGAGCTGATGCAGCCCATACAAGAGGGGATATCTCAGAATAGGTAGGACACTGTTAATGGACACATATTGCAAAGTGACTTGTTTTTGCAAGATCTTTAACATAAAAAGTAATCCTTGTAGTGAGACAATCCCTTTAAAATCTATGGCTAATTTCCATAGAAACTTAAAAAATGGAGAAGGAGGGACACATGGAGTAAAATAATTAGAAAAAAAATGAACAAAATATTGAGTGCAAGGTTTATGGAGTAGCAAAGCTGGTCTGGCCAAAGTTGTACCAATTTTTAGTTTTTTGTTATTAAAAATATTTGCAGAAATGTCCTCTAGCGGAGAGTTTTCCAAAGAATCCTTTCTAGGTGATGCTAATTTATTTTGCTGCAATTTGATAAATTTGACACAACATAAATAATTTCTTCTGGTACCGTAAAGTTTTGTTCCTACAACACTAAAAATGTGCCCCAGAGTGTTCCAAGGAAATTGTTAGTGCCATCCATGGAAACCAAATCAATCACTTCTCTCATAATCAAAGCTGCAATGCCTTTTATTGCGAAGAGTCACAATATACGGTTTCAGACAGTGAGGATATGTTGAGAACCCAGAACAAGCCCAGGTAAACACATTAGAAACAAGTATTATTTTTTAAAATATCAGCTGATATTTAAATAGCGCTAGGAAAGTCTTTATTACCTCCACTAACATAATTATGCAGCCAATTGTATCTGCACAGTGTAATAAGAGGGATAAATAGTTAATTCCCTGGAGGTCCCTGCCTAACAGCAGAATAATCGCCCCAAAAGGGGTGGCTCCACCCTATGTAGGCTTGCTCTAGATAAATAAACATAGAGTAAATAATAATACACTGGAGTCGTTTTACACCCGTTAGTATATACTGAAAATGTGCAATAAAGTATCATAAAGCAAAGCCTAAAAAACACAACAAATGGTCAAAACAAGTCATCAACGCCACTTTATGCTGAGATTTTGCCATATCTTTCAGTGCTTTTCTCCGTCAACTTTGTGCGGGTCATCTGGGGAAAGTATAAAGTCATGCAGGCTCCAGTCATAAATAGCTATCAAAATGCTATAACAATATGGAAAGGCCTATCAAATTATGCATATCACAGTTGAATTAATTATACACAGGGTCAAAAACCACTTAAAATCCACAGAAACTTATTTAACCCAAATACTAAAATATACCTTTAATTAACAAATCTTTAAAACCTAATTATCAACTATAAACCCACAAACAGTGTTATCTACACATAAGGATTGAGGGGAATCGGCAACAAACGGAAGTGTATATGTCCCTACACTCTCCACTAGTATGTACTCGCAATAGGTGGAGTTGTTGCCCCAAAAAGGGCGGCCCCACCTCTCGGTGGCTCACCCTAATATTACACTAACCTAAAGGTTAAATAATACCCTATTTAACCTTTAGGTTAGTGTAATATTAGGGTGATATTAGGGTGTAATATTACACTAACCTAAAGGTTAAATAATACCTTATTTAACCTTTAGGTTAGTGTAATATTAGGGTGAGCCACCGAGAGGTGGGGCCACCCTTTTTGGGGCGACAACTCCACCTATTGCGAGTACATACTAGTGGAGAGTGTAGGTACATATACCCTTCCGTTTGTTGCCGATTCCCTTCAATCCTTATGTGTAGATGACACTGTTTGTGGGTTTGTAGTTGATAGTTAGGTTTTAAAGATTTTAAAGATCAAATTATGCAAAAAGTGCCACACATCTCCATATACAGTGAGGTCCATAAACATTTTTACAGAAACAGCATTTTTCTAATATTGTTTCAGTACATTATCACAATGAATTTTGACCAAAATTCAGATGCAGTTGAAGTTCAGACTTTCAGTTTTAATTCAGTGGGTTGAACAAAATGATTGAATAAAAATGTGAGGAACTGAGGGATTTTTTTTAAACACAATCCTTTCATTCCAGGGGCTCAAAAGTAATCGGACAAATTAAATAATTGTAAATAAAATTACTTGATTGATACTTGGTTGAAAACCCTTTATTGGCAATGACTCACTGAAGTCTTGAACTCATGGACATCACCAGACTCTGTGTTTCCTCCTTTTTGATGCTGTGTCAGGCCTTTACTGCATCGGCCTTCAGGTGCTGTTTGTTGGTCGGCCTTTCTGTCTGAAGTTTAGTCTTTAACAAGTGAAATGCAGGCTCAACTGGGTTGAGATCAGGTGACTGACTTGGCCATTCAAGAATATTCCACTTCATTGCTTTAGTAAACTCCTGGGTTGCTTTGGCTTTATGTTTAGGGTCATTGTCCACCTGTATTATGAAATGCCAACCAATCAGTTTGGCTGCATTTGAGCACACAATATGTCTCTTAATACCTCAGAATTCACCCGGCTGCTTCTGTCCTGTGTCACATCATCAATAAACACTAGTGACCCAGTGCCACTGGCAGCAATGCATGCCCATGCCATCACACTGCCTCTGCCTTGTTTTACAGGTGATGGTATGCTTTGGATCATATTTTTTCTTTCCCCCATTCTTGGAGAAATTTTATCTTGGTTTCATCTGTCCAAAGAATGTTCCTCCAGAATTGTGCTTGCTTTTCTAAATATTTTTTGAAAAGTCCAATCTAGTCTTTTTATTCTTGAGGCTTACGAGTGGCTTGCACCGTGAAGTGAAACCTCTGTATTTACTTTCATGCAGTCTTCTCTTTATGGTGGATTTGGATATTGATAAGTCTACATCCTGGATACAACATTGTTCCACAAAGCCAATCTACTTTTATTATGCTTGGATTAAAAGTTATATTTTAAAGACTTTTTTTTTCAGTGTTATTCTTCTGAGATAACTTGTCTTATATCATTTTTTATTTTTATTTGCATAGCACTGTTATATTTCACAGCACAGTATAGAGATGGCCATTTTTGACTTTGGTCTCTGTCCCCATTGGGGCTCACAGTCTAAATTCCACCTGAACCTATCTGTATGTTTTTGGATTGTGGGGGAAACCAAGATTCGCAGAGGAAACCAAGTTAACACTGGGATAACATACAAACTTTTTACAGATGTTGTCCTTGGTGAGAAAGGGCCCTGAACATGAAGGTTTATAATCTGGGCAAGGGACCCAGATCCAACCACTTTACCTAATGTATAAATATGACTTTTTATAGAAAACCTGTACATTACATGCCAGACAAAACAAAAACCAAAACATAAATCCCCAAATACCCTAAAACGGTAAATGCTGACTTATTGTTAGGTAAACACTGCACCTTGGAGGGTTTTAGACTCTTAAGCCAAATAATAATTAAAAGGCAGCAATTCCTAGATTCTTAACTACATAAAGTGACTTACAGTCCTACAAAATGCAAAAAACTCTCACTGTTCTCTGTCCGCTCCCACAGACACTAATTAACATTGAAGAGATGGACACGTTGTCTGCATGTCATCTCCAAACACCCCATAACAACACACGTGCTGTCACACTGCAGGCCACACCACATTTGTCACAGAGATACACTGTTGCCTGCTTTCTTAGCACACACAAAAGATATGTAATTCAATGCTCATTTTACCCTTGTCTCGTAGGAGATTTTTTCCCTGCTAATTGATAGAAATTAAGCCATTAATCAAGCCACTAGCCATCATTCAAACCAGAGAAGATGAATACAAACTTTCATAATAACCACCTTCCCCATTTTAGTGTTCATTAGCATTAATTTTTAATGCAATTATGCTATTCTTTTACGCTGAGCTCATAAATTACTGCTCTTTTGTTGCTGGCTGGCCTTGTAAAAATCCAAAGTAATGCTCGGGGCTGTGATCTTAAAGGCAATTACTGGTCTTCCTTACGCCTGCGTTTGTATCCCCTATAACCTCTATATACAAACATACAGTGACAGGCATGCCCAGATAAACGGAAATGACTGGAGAGCATAAAAAAATGGAATTAAATGGGTTTTGCCACAAAGTAAAATTGACGTGGGAAGTTTGTAAATTAAATAATAAACATTTTCTCCATTCATTGTTATCAACAATTCTGCACTGTTTTTGTCTTAGCTGCTCCTTTAGTGATCCATTGTTTACAACTCGACTCCAGGGGATACGACCAGGGCTGAGAGCTCCTCAGTCCTGGTCGCACATGCTCAGATATCACTTCTCATCTCAGGCAGCTACTGAGTGTTCAAACCCCGGGTGCTGTAACTCTCCTCCTGTCCTTTGGACTAGTTAGTAATTAGTCAAACAGTGCAAATAAATAAAAAAGAAACCTCAATCAGGTCTGTGCATTGATAAAGAGAGAAAAAAAAACACAGGTTTGGTTCTTGCAAGGATTTGAACCAAGGACCCTTGTACTGTAAAGCAAAAATGCTACCTCTGAGCTACAGTGTAGCTACTTACTATTCTACACATACACAGACCTTTCTTTGACTAAAGAGAGGAAAGGCCTGGTGATGTCATCCTGCTGGGTCACATGATATGCAATTCAAACAAATCACACACGCCCCCTTCTGAGCACACACAGCTGAAGAGCTGGATGCAGGAGGCATGAAATTAGATCGTGGCAAAACCCCTTTAAGAGAATGCAGCAGATTTGTCATTGTGTTTGCACCTAGATTTTACCTTACAATGTAGCAAAATTTGGCGCATTTTGGTGCACCTCCCATTTAGGTTATGTTCACATGGGCAAATTTTGGTGCGCATAGGCTATGTTCACATGGCGTCATTGCGTCGGGTGTTCGGGAGTCGTGCTGATACGCACGTACTCCCGCGACTCGAGGGGGGCGGTAGCCCGACGGCCCCATTGACAGTCATTACTCATGGCGAATACGCAAGTAATTGACGACACTTATTTCCCCGCGCGTACAATATGATCGAATTGTACGAGCGCGGAGAGGAGGCGTAATCCATAGTTCTCTATGAGAACTATGGATTACCGTAATTTCGGCACGCATCTCGCTCATACTAGAGCGCAAATATGACACGACACGTACACCGAAATTCCCCCGTGTGGAAATAGCCATAGAGAACTATGGATTACGCTTCCTCTCCCCGCTCGTACAATACAATCGTATGATACGCGTGTAGAGATAAGTGACATGTCAATTATTTGCGGCGAATACGCGAATAGGCGCCGCAGGAGTACGCGCTGATCAGCGCGACTCCCAAATCACCCGACGTAATTGCGGCCGCACTGCACGTGCCGCATTTACGCCGTGTGAACATAGCAGTAGCAGATTTTTTTAAACCGCTTCAGACACTTTGTGGTTCACTTATTTAGCTGGAAGTGGGCATGCCTTGAAATGTGTCAAAATTGCACTGACATTTTGGTGCATTTTATCTGTGCAGTAAGCCAATCCAAAATTGATGTAAAAAGTTAAACAAATGCCAAAAACAACCAACATGAACCATCGTCATACATGTGCTGCATCATTAGCTGCCTAGTCAACGTTTTACTCAGTAATTAATTGGTCATTCTGCCCAAATCATTTGTAGACATAAAGCGATTTGCTCACTAGAAAGATCAACTTCCAACATGTAGGGAATGGTAAATCAAGACTTTTACCAAATATATTGCTCTTTTGATATCGCCCTGGTCGTGAAATGGACTTTATCTGCTCTGAGTGCACATAAGTGTTACCTAGGCTACCGTCCATGTCTCCCCTCCTGATTAGACAGAAAGCAGGGAGTAACGTTACCATGGTCAGATGTAACAAAGTCTTTATATCTAATAAGATTAGCTTCTTTACCTTTGAAAAGCAATTGTTTTCATTCCTCAGAGGTCTGCAGCTTTTTTTTTTAACTACAGATTAAATCTCCTGAACTAATCACTGTATCACTATAAGGGCTTGTTCACACGGAGTTTACACTCCGTGTTACTAGCGCTTTAAGGGTCCGTCTTGGAGTCCGCACTTTCATTGACATGCAATTCTTTTCAAGACGGACCCGAGCTGCGCTTTTGAAACACGAAGCGGCGTTCTGTCATGTGAACGCTGCTGCGTGTTCAGCACAGCGAGCAGTGATAATCTCACTGCTAATTGTTAGATCCGTCTTGGGGACTGACAGAGCGGACCCCAAGACGGATCCTTAAAGCGCTTGTAACACGGAGTGTGAACTCCGTGTGAACAAGCCCTTACAATCAGCTAGTTATAGAGAAGTTAAATATGCTAATCCTGCTAAAAACCCCTCCACGCCTTAAGGCAGTGCAAACAAAAAGTGCCTGTGACTTAAAACGTTGGTGGAACACCCCTTTTTTGGGGTCTTTTCTCAGATGCTGTTTTACCAAGCCTGCTTTCACCCATTTTCGTTTACACATCTTTTTAAAGTGGGGGCAGTTTACAGCAATGATGGTATCAGCTTGCTCTCCTAGTTGTCCCCTGTTACAGGGGATTTTAGTAACAGAAGGGTGTGAACTGTATGGTAAAGGGAAAAAATTGTAAAGGGTAAAAGGGTTATTAAACTTTGATAAAAAAGCTCGTTTTTATAACACCACCAACAGGGGTGAATCACATGGAGGGGCCATGGAGCTGGGCAATAGAGCAAAGCAAGGTTGGTCCCCTGGGGAAAGCTTTTAGACACAAGCAGCAGAGAAGAACTGCTCTAGCTCTGAAAGGGCAAAATCGAACAGCAATGTATTTGGTAATAGTCTTTATTTACAATTGCCTACCTGTTTAAAGCTAATCATTGTGGTGAGAACCCCCCTTTTAAAAATTCCCCACACAACCAATTATAAATGCTATTATAAAGCGTTAATTTAATAAAGCATGCAAGACAATACGAAATGAAGTTAAACTTACTAGTTACATGAATTAATGACACTTTAGGGTCTCAGCTACCGTTTTGACTGGAAATATTGGGATACTGAAGAGCCTATCTAACCCAAAACAATTTAACCTGAAAGGTCATATATTGACATCTGCCTAGTATTGTATAAGTCTCCTCTGTGCTTACCAAAATACTCTGACCAGCACCATGGCTTGTACCAGTGATACCAGCCGATGGCATTGCTGTTCAGTCTTCATGTGACTCTGCAGCCATTCACAAGTCACATGGATGTGCAAAATTCCGAAAAGATGTTGTGGCCTGAAAAATGGCGGGCGGGGTCACGAGAAGGCATCATCGATTGGGATCACCAGGATCGGCTGCAGCGCTGTGACAAGTGGGTTTACCAAATCTTTTTTTCCTATTTAATTATCCCCAGGGGTGACGACTGTTAGATTTTTGGGAACGCCCCTTTTTAAACACATGGCAGCGTATATGTTACAAATTGGTCTGGGTAATTTAAAGGGGGTTTGGCAGAGAACTAAAATTGAGGTTGACTGCTTAATTTTTCCCTGGGGAGAGAAAACTTTTCCCCAGCGGGGGCCCCCACTTGGACGGGGGAGAGACAGAAACACCATTATTGTGGGGGACTTAAAGGGGAAGGTCATAAAAAATGAGTTATTTTTTAAAGTCATTGTTTTTATGTTTAAAACATTTTTTAGGATTTTTTTTTTTTTTTCATATCACTTTCAATATTTTTTAATAATTTTTAAAAATCTTGCAGTTTTCATTTTGGGCCAGGGGCCCTTTGTTTGCATGCTTTAACAGCAGTCAGAGAGATGTTTTTAAGTAGCTTCAGCACATAGGAGTTTTAAGACGACCAGTCCCATTCACTTCACGGAGAGTTTTTATTCATGCTCGTGACCTGGGAAGAAATCAGTGTGCGGGGAGGGGGAGGGGGTGAAAACGTATTTTTTACTATTGTGACTGGTGGGATCCTTGTTAATTTTCCAGCTGCCCCCTTTCATTTGGACCCTCTTTTTTGCTGAAAATGAGCAAAAAGGGACAATCTTTCTTACAAAAAGGGAAAAGTGTCAGACATTATTAGGCCTACCAAATAAAGTCAACTTAAGAATTATTAAAAAATATTTGAAAGTGATATGGAAAATGTTAAAAATAAAATATAACAAAATTTCTTAAAAAATGTGTTCATAAAAATGGAGTTAAACAATAAGTCTTTTTTGGACACATTCCCTTTAAAGAGTGTCCCCCAAAAAGGACACAGATTTACATTTTAAAAAAAGGAGGTACCAACCCCTATTATATAAAACCCCAAGGGAAAAGTTTGAATTGTTAATTAAAATTTGATAGTTAGAAAAAAATTATGGAATAGTTTTTTTTTGAAAGTACTTATTTTGATAAAAGAATTTTTTTATAAAATATCAATTTGATTTGTAATTCTAAAAAAATAAAATAAATAATTGTTTTTTTTGAGTGGTTAAGATTGTAATTTTTTTAAATAAAAAATTATCTAAAAAATAGTTATGGAAGAATTGGAGATTAGAATTTTTGATATTTTATTAAAAAAATACAGAAAAAAAAGGGAGTATGTTGAAAAAAATGGTTTTAAATTTTAAAAACCTTTGTAATTTCTTAAAAACCCTAAGTGTTTTTTTGTTTTTTTTAAACTCCTGGCTCAATAACATGGTATAACTGGTTGAAATGGATGGATGTCTTTTTTGAAGACCACCGTCATTAGGTAATACTATTGCCTTCAAGGGGTGATGTTAGTTTGTCAAAATTACATCCACATCAAGGCAAGGACCCAAGGTCTCCCAGTAGAATAGTGGCCCCAGCATCACACTGCCTCGACCAACTTTTTTACCCAGGAAAGCACTGTAATCCTCGGCTGCCCTATGTTAAAAAAAATTGGATTCATCAGCTGGGGACTATTGTCAAAGGGTCCAGTTCTGATAATAGGTATTAATCTGATTTCACATGGTAGCATATTCCAGAGAACAAGTGGAAGTCTGGGAGACAAGCAAGCAGGCTTAGACTGGCCTATAGGTAAGAAGGGGAAACACCCAGTGGGCCCTTGGTCATTGTGGGCCCTTGGGCATGGCAGGTCTTGGGGCTGTTTTTCCAGAAGAATGGCGGAAAACAAGAGGCAGAGTTCAAAAATCATGTATCGTACCTGCAAAATTGGACCCAAGAATGGTCTCCAGTGGTGGGTACCAAGAATTTAATCCACTGGTGGTCCCCAAGAATGAATTCATTTGGTGTTCCCCAAAAATTAATTCCACTGGTGGTCCCCAAGAATCAAATCTACCGGTGGGCCCTAAAAATCAATTCTACTGGTGGGTTCCTGGCACTGTAGTCCGACACTGTAAGAGTAGGAGGTTCGGATTACGGAGGATGTTAGTATTAGATCATGAGCAGAATGTAAAGAGCTGGTGGAGTGGCAGACAGAGATGATGGAAAAGATTGTAGACTTTGTTGGAGAGAAAATAGATTAAAACTGTATTGTATAGTGAATGGGCAACCATTTAAGTGACTGGCAAATAGTAAAGGCATCTGTGTTGTGGCTAAAAATAAAAAAAAGACAAATGGAAATATCCAGTTGATTAGTAGATGGTGGAATGACAGCAAGTTCAGTTTTTGTAAGGTTTAGTTTCATACAGAGAAAATACATGATGTTAGAGACAGCAGACAGCCAATAGTGTTTTGTAGTAGTGCAGAAGTAATGTCATTGGAGATGTATAATTGGGGGTCTCAGTTTTGAAAGGAAATTTTAAAGTAAAACCCGCGTATTTGTCCGGGGGGAGTAGGCAATGAAGACAGGGGAGGACATAATACTGTTTGCGGAGAAACTTCAACCAAGCATTAACATACAAGAACTGGCAAATGATACAGTGATTGAGTTAGTAAGAAAGTTAGTAAGAAAATCCCGAGAGTATAGCATCTCTGTGGCCAATGGAATGAACCATGCTAAGAAGAAGATGGTGGTCTACAGTGTTAAATGCTGCAGAGAGATCCAGAAGAATCAACAGAGAGTAGTTGCTATGAGATTTAGCTGTTAAGAGATTATTTGACATTTTATCAAGAGCAGTTTATATGAAGAGTAAAGTGCGTAAACCTTATTGTAAGAGTCAAGAATAAGGTTAGTTGGAAGATAGCAAATTAGAAAAGAGTAGACCAAATGCTCCTTTTAGAGAGTAAAGGAAGATTAGAGACTGGTTGCTAGTGGGCAGCACAGAACAGGACCAGCGATGATTTCATAACCCATGTCTGAAGGAGGAGAGAGAAAAAAAGAGAGCACTTTAATATTTCAATTAGTTGCAAAATAAGAGCTGCGGAAAGGGACTGAAGAAGGTAGATGGAAAGGGGGGGGGTAATGCAGGGAGTGGGGGTAGCACAAATTCATTGGTGCCTGGGGTCAACCAGTGGAGTTGATTCTTGGGACCCATTCTCTACTCCTAACACTGCACATTCCTCTAACTTTCTGCCTTTCTCCCTGAAAAGCATCCCCAGGCCTGCTGTTCTTATTGGCCTATCATGCCCAGAGATCCACAGGGGGTTTCTCCTTGTCTCCTGCCGGACAGGAGGAGACTGGGCAATAGAAGAGAGAAGCCTGGATTCTGTTGTTAGTTCAAATGCTGAGAGCAAACTAGAGGTAATGTTGGAGATAAGGGATGAAAAATTATTGGGGGTGTGAAAAAAAATTTTTTGCTGGTATTTTCAATTTTTTCTTTTAAAAAGTGCAGGGCTTCAGCAGGTGTTTGGATTTTAAAATTCTGTAGTTCAGGCCTGAGGAGGGAGTGGAAATGATAAAAAAAAAAGTTGCTCTGGTTTACTAGAGATAAAATAGTTTGGCACAGTGAAGGGCAGCAAAGTATGTTTTAGTCTAAAACTGTAATAACTGTATATAAACAGTATATTAAATCCTAAAGAGCCAACTTATATTAACATGGCAAATCTTATAAGTGGAATGAAGACATTAAGAACACATTTACGGTAGTTGATTGCTACTCCCACCATATTAAAGGAAGGACCAATTCGTCTGTGCTCACTTTCATAACCTGCTTGGTAAGAAATTTGGAAATATGAACGGGGCTGCGCCAGAAGTCTGGCGTATTTTCAGCCCGAAATCCCCACCCCTTTTGCATTGCGCAAATATCCCGTATCCATTATAGGTCATTAAAGGCGCAAGGGGCCTTTGTAATGTGCCGATTTCGGGGGGGGGTATGGCTGTACTAGAAATAAAAGCTAAAGATTTTTTAGTTCGTATGGCAATTCTAGGTGCATTACTGCTGGAACAGGTAGAGCACTTCAAAGTTGTGTTAGTGTTAGTGTTGTTAGTGTTGTGTTAGTGCTAGAATGTGCCTGATTTATGACCCGCAGTAGAGAGGGTTCATAAATCGGCACTTCTGGCTTTATTTGCAATGAAATTTTGGCGTTTTAAGGCCAAATTTCATACATGTGGCCCTTTATGTTACAAGTCTGGCCAAGAAAAATGGTTGTTGTGTAAAGCGCCTTCCACTACTGCCACGACTAGTTAAATATCTTTAGAACATACAGGTCTGTAGTCATATGATCGCCTTTTAAAACTAAAACGAGTGGCCCTTTAATCAGAAGTAATGTGCATATCAGGTTTTTCTAAAGTGTTAATTCAAAAAACAAAAAGACACTGAAGGCCTATTACTGGGGTCTTGTTACTGAGGATGAAGAGGATGCCGTCCTTTTTTCTTTTAATAGATTGGTAGTCTGCGGCTAACTCATTGTAACACATATTGGGTATTCTGTATCTGTTATTGCAGCGAAGCCCGGTTTATGTGAATGTATAGTGCCATGGAGAACAGAGAATTGAGCCATGGCATTTAAACAAAATTAGCTGTCTGCAATACAGAGAAGAGCCCCCCGGTGGAGTAAGCTTTTACACCCTGGGGCCCCCCCTTACAGCAATCAGACATGGCCACTATATCCTCGTAATAAGCCTTTATCACACAACCTGGACAATATTTGTTCCTACAAGGAGATGAAATTTTTATTATCAAGACCCCACTAAATTAGTACCTTCCGGCCTATGTAACTTATTTAGTACAGACTGTTGAGACTGGGGAGGGTTCAAGCCGCAGGACCCTGTTAATATGAATTCACAGCTTTATTAGCTTTTATTAAATAGCATACTATCACCCAAAACCCAAACACTTCTACAACTAAATAAGTACTATGGTCCCGCAACATACAACATTAATTGGTTCCAGGACAACCATTGCACATTAAAACCATAACTGTAAGGCTATGTTCACACGGTGTATTTGCAGTGCGTAATTACGCCCCGTAATTACGCTGTGTGGACGGGGGCGGGGCGGGAGCGGGGGGCCCACATCGCCGGCCCATAGACTTTCTTACCCCGCGGCGGTATACGCGCGGGGAATTCCCTGCAATTGTCTTCCCCCGGGGATTTTGCCGAGCAGGGAGAGGGACGTAATCCATATTTTTCTATGAGAAACTGTGGATTACCCCTAATGACTGGGGGCTATTCCACCGTAATTTGCGCACCCGGCGCGTAATTCGGACTGAAATCGTCCCAAATTTTTAAACCGTGGGGAAAATAGCCCCATACAAGATGTTATTTTTGGGGCGAAACACTAATGTGGCCCCAATGTGACCCCAACACAATGCAAATTCAAGAAAATATGGTACCACACTGTTGAGAGACACTACTAGACAAATCACTACAAGTAAAATGTTCATGATAATTGGTTGGATCTTCTACCAATCATGTCACAGATGGATAGTGTCTGTGAGATTGTATGGTGAGTGTAATTTCAATATAAAATGTCCCAAAAAAGACCAGTGCATAGTGAAAATATTGTATTATGAAGAAATTGTATTTAGGTGCTTATACATATGAAATACGCACGTGGAAAAAATTGTTAGTGCCCTTTCATTAAAGAAAAAAAAATGTACAATGATTTAATAATTGAAATAATTATGAATAATAACCTCTACTTCTATATAGATATAGATGTTATTAATTATTTTATAAAAAGAGAAAGCAGCACTTCCTTCGAAAAATATATAGAGGGGTGCCAGCAAAAATAAAAGAAACAAGGCAAAAGACTCGAAAAATTCAAATATACCAATGAGAAAAATTTGCAGCACTCACAAGGTAGAATAGAAAAATGAGTGTTTATGCCCACATGCTCTGTCACCGAAACGTCGCAGGGGGTCTTCAGCTCTGTGGATCGCTGCTTTGGTAAGTTGAATTGCACAGACGTGTCACTCCGACATAGGGGTAGTAGTTTTAAACTGGCCTCAGCCAGATTTATTGAGGCACAGTTTACAGAAGATAACACAAAACAAACAAACACCTCAGGCCGTCTAGCCACTAACACAACACAATTAGAGATCCCTCTCTAAAAGTGGTCTGGACCTAATGCACCAGAAGCACTGTACACCACCAGTACAGTATGCTACAGTCTTCTTTCAAGCCTCTAGGGGCCAGAGCCTCATTTCAATAGCTCCCCTGTTGCTCTAAAACTGCAGGCAGCAACCACACCCTCTGTCTTCCTCTAGGATCAGGCTTTTTATAGGCCTCCAGAGACCTGCACAAAACCTGATCTGGAACACGGGGAGTAGACACCCACCCAACATGTTGTCTACTCCCGATAAGAGCCGACCCAGAACAGCCAAACTAACTATATACAGCTGCTAACTGCTAACTGCAGCTGACAACATATACGGCTGGCTCCTACCCCACCAAGGCCAGGTAACCTTGGTGGCGTGTTGCTTGCAGGAATACTGCTCATCTCTATCAACATGCGACTGCCTGAAGTCACTCTGCCACAATATATATGTATATATATATGTGTGTGTGCGCATATATATATATATATATATATATATATATATATATATATATGTGTTTGTACACATATATATATATATTTATATATATTGTGGGGATGTAGCTCACCGGTAGCAAAACACACGGTTCACAGTGTACGTTTTTAAGTCTCTTGGCCTTTATTCAGCCACCGATTATACAGCCAAGGAAAAGAAAAGCATACGGGCTTAACTTCAGCCCAACACCAAATACACAGTCCGTGTAGATAACTCACAGTCTCTGTAAGTCCAGCAGTTCTTAGGTGTTTTTCCCCACCTAGATCAGGGTATGTGGTATCCAGTGGACGGGAGGCTGCAGCTCGAACTTCCTCGTCTTGTCCCAGTCAGGCAACTTCTGACTGAGAACCACCACCAAACCCATCCTCCAAACTTCCAGTCTTAAGTAGGCCTAAAAACCCAGGCCGGGATGCCTGGGAGCAATCCACCCACCCTGCTCTTTGAATTGCTCCAGTAAAGCCTGACCCAGATCGACTGCTATCCAGCAGTCCTACTAACAAAACAAATGTCAGTACCATATCGATACTGACGTACGGCTAACAGGCTTTACTTCACCGAGATCAGAAACCTCGGTGACACGTATCGACCATCAATAACGGCCCTCGTGCCTTCTCAATACCCCCCCCCTCTGCCCAAGCCGGGGGTTTGGGCACCGTTCTGCCACCGGGACTGTGCACCTTGAGGGGGCATCTGCGTTTCCCTGCTGCTTGCCCGGCCCTAGTTCTACTGTGAACGCAAAATCCTGCAGGGCAAGAAACCACGGGTAACCCGGGCATTATTCCCCTTCCTTCTCCCCATCCACATGAGTGGGGCATGGTCAGACACTAGCCTAAATTTTCCCTTTCCCAACAGGTAGTACCTGAGGGAATCCAAATTTGCCCACTTTATGTCCAGACATTCCTTCTCAATGATGGCATAATTCCGTTCTGCCGGGGACAGTTTCCTGCTTAGGTAGATCACAGGTGCTTTTCCCCCAATTTACTATCTGAGACATAACGGCTCCCAATCCCACCTCAGAGGCATCTGTTTGGACACAAATTCATGGGAGAAGTCCGGGGGGCTACTAACACTGGTTGCCTAAAAAGGGGCCTGTTTGAGCTCCTGGAAAGCCCTCTCTGCCTCAGGGGACCATTTTTATCATCGTTGACTTCGTGCCCTTTGGGTTTTAAGTCAGTAAAGGGGAACGGCTATTTCTGCAAACTTCGGGACAAACCGTCTATAGTAGCCCACAATACCAAGAAACGCCCTGACCTGCTTCTTGGTGAGGGGCGGGGGCCACTTCGGGAAATCCCCTTTCTACTTTTTTTCCTTGGGGCTTGATTTCCCCTCCCCCCACTATGTACCAAGGTATCTGGTTTTTCCCCATCCCTAGGGCACACTTAGTTGGGTTTATCGTAAACCCCGCCTTCCTTAAGGCATCTAGCACAGCCTGGATTTTCCCCGAGATGGGCTCTCCCGTCATGACTAAAGATCACAATGTCATCTAGGTAGGCGGCCGTGTATCTCCTATGTGGGCGCAGCACTTGATCCATAGCCCTCTGAAAGGTGGCGGGGGCCCCCTGCAACCCAAAAGGGCATTTGACATAGTGAAATAACCATCAGGAGTAGAGAAAGCAGTCTTCTCTTTAGCTTCCTTTGAGAGGGGGATCTCCCAATACCCCTGGTGAGGTCAAGTGTGCTAATATACCTCGCCGGCCCAAACTGCTCGATTAATTCATCTACCCGGGGATAGGGTAGGCACCCACTGTGGATCTTCATTGAGTTCTGCGATAATCGTTGCAGAATCTCCATTCTCCGTTTGGTTTTGGGCACTAGCACAAATGGGCTGGACCATCCACTCTTGGACCTCTCGATCACCCTAGTTTCTAGCATTTTCTGCACCTCTTTGGAAATGCCCCCCGGGGCTCGGGGACTCTATGGGGCTTCAGGTTTACTCTCTCTTTGGGGGTCTGTGAGGATCTCATGCTCTATCACAGGGGTACGGCCAGGGGTATTCAGGGGAACAGGTCTCGATTCTTCTGCAGCAGTTCCTACATTGTTGCTTTTGGGAGGGGGATGGGGGTCCTGATGATTTTAACGGCTTCTATGTCGGCCTCTTTTTTTGGGTCACCAAGCAAGAACCCTCAGGAGGCTCTCTCTCCTTCCAGGGTTTTATCAAATTACTTTGGTAAATCGAAAGGGTTTCCTCTTTCCTGCTGGTGGACCTTATAATTCACCCCCCCACCTTTTAACTATTCGTAGGGGCCCTCCCACTTAGCGAGAAATTTGCTTTCAATGGTGGGTACTAATACTAGTACCCTGTTCCCGGGTTTAAAGTGCCTTATCCTGGGGACCTTTATAGACTCGGGCCTGCGCTTCTTGTGCTTGAAGAAGATGCCCCTTTGGACATCGGCATCACCCTGGACATCCTCTCCTGCAGTTGGGCCACATGCCCACTACGCTCCTATGAGGGGTGACCTCACTCTCCCAAGTTTCCTTGGCCAACATCAAAAGAGTCTCTAAGGATGTCTCCCATACAAAAGCTCAAAGGGTAAGAACCCTGTGGGGGACTGGGGTACCTCTCTAATTGAGAACAGCAGGTAGGGTAAGAGGCAGTCCCAAATCCCCCCCATCCTTCTCTACCACTTTCCTCAGCATGGC
This sequence comes from Phyllomedusa bahiana, assembly GCA_025379985.1. Taxonomy (NCBI): domain Eukaryota; kingdom Metazoa; phylum Chordata; class Amphibia; order Anura; family Hylidae; genus Phyllomedusa; species Phyllomedusa bahiana. The sequence goes on from JAODAL010003359.1 coordinate 69,420, forward strand.
CTTCGGGGCCCTTGTTAAACCGCTCAACGAGACCGTCCGTCTGGGGATGGTAGACTGAAGTGCGCAGCTGCGTAACTTTCAACACCTTACACAGCTCCCTCATTACCTTCGACATGAATGGTGTTCCCTGATCTGTCAAGATCTCCTTGGGAATTCCTGTGCGGGAGAAGACATAGAACAGCTCCCGTGCAATATTACGGGATGAGGGTTCCTGAGAGGGATGGCCTCTGGGTAACGGGTGGCGAAATTTCAACAATGACCAGGATGTACTGGTGACCTCTCTCTGACTTTACCAATGGCCCTACCAGATCCATCGCTATCTATCAAAAGGGACCTCAATGATTGGTAGGGGAAAACCAAAGGGCTACAAAAATGTGCTAACGGGGTTTTGACTTGGCAGGTGGGACACGATTGGCAGAAATCCCTAATCTCCCGGTAAAACCTGGCCAATAGAAACGCTGTAGTATCCTCTCGAGCGTTTTGTCTGCACCCAAATGCCCCCCTAACACATGGGTGGGGCCATATCCAGGACCATACGCCTATAGGGACCCGGAACCAATAACTGCTCTACCACCTCATTCCCGGATTTTGGTTTGGACTCGATACAACAGGTCTTGATTCAGGGCAAAATGCGGAAACCGACTCTCGGCCCCCAACACCTGGGGTATCCGTTGAGAACCGTCACATTTTTCCCGGGCCCCTTTTAGGGTCAAGTCCTGAAGGTTTGGGCGTACCAAAATTTTGTCTAATACCTTCAGGTCGGGGGCAGGCTCGTCCCATGAGACCTCTTCCTCCCTTATCTCCCACCAGACTGAAAAAGGGAACTCTGGAATGGTCTCATTTTTCCCCCCAGCGGCCTGGTCCAGGCACCGTGTGGGACTTGGCAGAGACGGTTTTCGCCACAGGTCCCAGAAACAGAGGACAGTCACGGCCCACAATCACATCGTGCAATAGACCCTGCACCACTCCAACATTGTGTGACAGGGACCCCAGCCTGTCTCAAGTTTAACCTGGGCCACTGGGTAAACCCTTGTGTCCCCGTGGAACATGACCCCTAATTTTTTCCCAGGGACCAACACATATGGGAGCGAGGCCGATATGAGAGTGACTAAACTCCCTGATTCCAGTAATCCTGGACCATGGTGCCATTCACTGTAAGTTTACACATCTGGGGTTCCTCCCATTGGTTTTACCACAGCGCTGCACGCTGGATTGCAAAGAGGGAACTGCGGCGTGTTGCAGAGCAGTCCATGGGCTCCGTCGTGAGGGACAATGAGCCGCTATATGTCCGGTCCCCGAAATCTCCAGCACACAATAAACTCTGGTCATTCCTTTTTGGGACCGGTCTGGGCCTCCCCTGGCCTTGGTGCGACCCCCCCGGGGAGTCTTGGCTCCTGGCTTCTGTACGTCCCAGTCTCTCCGACCCTCCCAGTACAGGGGGTTTTAGGTTCCCTGGGCCCCCCCAGCGACCTCTCCATAGCGTGGAACCCTTTTACCAGTCCCACTAGGTCATCCCGTCGCGGATCACCCTGCGCCACCAGCACTGCACAGAAAAGTGGCAGCGAGTGTGCATAAAGGGTCCATAACCACCCGCTCCACCATTTGCGCTGGGGAGCTATCCAGGCTGCAGCCATTTTTGGACCAGATGTAATAAGTCAAATAGCTGCGACCTCGGAGGTTTGGCCTTACTGTATGCCCACTGGTGTACCCTCGAGCCGGACCGCTAACGTAACCCCAAGACGCGCCAGGATCTCGGCTTTTTAAATTTTGGGAAAATTCCTTAGCGTCCTGTAAGGCGAGGTCGTTGTAGGCCTTTTGGGGCTCCCCAGTCAGATAAAAGGGGGCCCGCACCTCACCCATTGCTCCGGTGGTAGTGCCTCCCGGTCGGAGACTAGTTCGAAAACGGAGAGGAACGCCTCGTATGTCAACTTCCGGATCATCTTCTGGAGGGCTTCCCTGACGGTCCTCCTGGCCCGATGTCCCTCATCACGTTTACGGCGGAGCTGGATTTGCCCGGGCCCGCATGGCATCCGTTAACATGGCCATCTGTTGCATCAGCACTGGTTCGTAGCTTGCTGCGCCTGCAGGGCTTCAGTATGAGCCCTCTGCTGCTGTTCTGTGGCTTGTCTCTGCGCCTGCATGGCTTCCCCATGAGCTTTCTGCTGCTGCGCTGTGGCTTGCTGCTGCTGCAGATTCGCTTGAACCAGGTGCTTAATCAGCTCCTCCATATTCGCAGTTGTAGCTTGGCTCTGCACTGCTGCTTTGACCCAGGACATACACAGCGGATCTGTGCCCGCGTCCTCCACCACTTGTGGGGATGTAGCTCACCGGTAGCAAAACACACGGTTCACAGTGTACGTTTTTAAGTCTCTTGGCCTTTATTCAGCCACCGATTATACAGCCAAGGAAAAGAAAAGATACGGGCTTAACTTCAGCCCAACACAAAACAAAATACAAAAGTCGTGTAGATAACTCCAGTCTCTGTAAGTCCAGCTTTCTTAGGTGTTTTTCCCCACCTAGATCAGGGTATGTGGTATCCATGGACGGAAGGCTGCAGCTCGAACTTCCCCGTCTTGTCCCAGTCAGGCAACTTCTTTACTGAGAACCACCACCACACCATCCCCAAACTTCCTGTCTTAGTAGGCCTCAAAACCAGGCCTGGATGCCTGGGAGCAATCCACCCACCCTGCTCTTTGAATTGCTCCAGTAAAAACCTGACCCCGATCACTGTATCCAGCAGTCCTACTAACAAAACAAATGTCAGTACCATATCGATACTGACGTACGGCTAACAGGCTTTACTTCACCCAGTCAGAAACCTCGGTGACACGTTTTCGACCATCAATAACGGCCCCCCGTGCCTTCTCACAAATATATATTTGTATGTATGTGTGTTTGTACATATATATATATATATACATACACAAAACACATTTATATTATATATAAATATATATATATATATATATATATTTATAATAACATAATAACTAGTGGTAATAAACTGAAGTTTACTCAAAATCAACTAATGATCATTAGACATTGCTTTTGAATTGTGGTTCAACCAAAACATTTTAAAACACAAACTAATAAAACTGACCTGCACAGAATTAATGGTACCTTTGACTTTATATTTTGTTGCTCAACCTTTGAGGCAATCACCGGAAACAAACGATTTCTGTAAAGGTATGATTACACAGTATATTTGCGGTGCGTACTTCAGGGCTGCAAATACACTTCTAACTATGGTCACATACAGCACTCATTGAGTGCTGTGTAAAATCATCGACAATGATTTTATGATAATTTTTTGCCGTGTGCTATATGCTCCGTAAAAGAATTGCCGAGAAATAGGAAGTATAGGAGGCAGAAATCTGCCTTGGACCATGACTTGATAGCCTTGAGATTTCATTGTATCCTACAGAGATTCAAGACACCCTATGTCAGATGCAGCACAGCAGCCCCAAAACATAATAAAACCTCTTACATGTTTCACAGCAAGTACAAAGTTCTTGTCTACATATGCTTTATTTTTGCATCTGTGAACAAAAAGCTGATGCGAGTTATCAAAAAGCTCCAGTCTGGTCTCAACCATCCAAAGGACATTCGCCCAGAAGCTTTGTTGCATGTCAATATGAATTTTCGTAAATTCCAGTGTCACTTTTTATGATTTGCTTTAATAGGGGTTTCCTCCTCATTCCTCTTCCATGAAGTCCACTGATGTACCTTTACCTTGAAGTTCACCTCTAATTTCTTTGAAAGTTATTTGGGGCTTTTTGGTTACCATTCATATCATCCATCTCTTTGTCATCAATTTTCCTCTTGCCGCCATGTCCCATAGACCCTAAACTTCAAAATAATAAGTGCAACTGTATTAACAGGAACATCAAGGTGTTTTGACATGGTCTTATAGCCTTTAAATCTAACATGTTTTTCTAAAAAAATTAATTGTTTTACTAATCTCCTGAGACAACTCTCTCCTTAGCTTCCTTTGGTCCATGCTTAGTGTGGTACACACGGTAGGCAGACTGACTAATTAGAAGTTTGGAGACACCTATGATGATGCTAATTCAGGACTATCATCATTTTTGTCCAGGCCAATTTCATTAGGCTTTTTTAATTTTATTTTTCAGTTAAGCCAGAGTTCAAAAGTCTGATTCTCAGTAGTTGATTTTTAGTAAATTGAAATTTATTATTACTTTTCACAGTTTCAAGTTAATTCAGTGACTATTGTGGATTTTTCTTTAAAGGAAGGATAGCAACAATTTTGTCCAAATGTGTAGATCGCACTATTAAAATACAGTAAAACTGAATAGGTGCTGGAGAAGCATTACTTGTCCTTCCCAGTTTCTTGCATTCTTGTAATGTGCACTAAAAGAGAAAGGTGACATTATTTAATAAAAAATATTACAATAATAAAACAGGATCCAAATAGTGCAAATTTGAAGATGAAAGGCAGAATGCCACACTGTCACCTGTTCTTAGTGGTGTTCCCAATACAGACACCATAAAAGATGAAGATCTGTGACTATTGTGCCACTGTGGGTCGTATTTAGTGCATGTTAGTGACTGGTATCATCACAAGCAATGACCCCCAAGAGAGCAGAGGTTGAAGTATATACTGGCTATGGGAGATATTCTGCACACACTTTCTCTAATGCATGCTGATAAGACCATTTTTCATACAGTAGATAAGGAGCTAAAGATGGGGTGAGCTGTCATCTACAATGTGTAGATAACATCAGATCATGATGCTGGAGCACACAAAAGATCCTGTAATACATTACTAACCACTCCTGACATGTTAAATGGGTTCTCATTGATTGCAGCGCATCAAAAACACGAGGAAATATAGCAGCATTTCCATTCATAAATTTACAGCCAAGATACTGGAAAATGAAGCAGTAAAACAACTTGAAAACCTCCACGTCACGCTCTAGACACCGCTCAGCAAAAGTCTGGACTGTATCTTTGATAAGGAGCATTCAAAAGCAGAAACAACTTATGTACTAAATGACAAGTGCTTCTTTTCATACAATTTTGTGTGATATAATAATACAATAATATGACTGTTCGTATATGTTAATGCCGGACTCTTTTTCAATAATAAAGTATTTTTAACATTTGTGGTTTTACAGATGTGAACAGAAACTGTTCTTAAAAACTATGGTATTTGCTTATGTTAGGATCCATGTACATGGGCATATTATGGCTCCACACCACTTCCGAGTCATTAAAGAGAACCTGTCACATAGATTATTCTCCCCTGGCTGAGGACAGCACAAGCTAATGTTAGACCTGCTGTTTCCAGCGCTGTGTCCCTTATTCTGTAAGATGCTGCAGTTTAATAGCATTTACTCCTCAAATCTTATTCATGAGTAGGTGTTAGCCCTGCCCACCAAAGGCTAGCCCCGCCCACCTGGCAGCTATTCACATGTTTCTACCTATTCAAAGTAATAGGTTTATCAGTTGATTTGGGCGGGGTTAGCCTCAAGTGGGCGGAGTTTGAAAAAACTGACTCTTTGAATGACTATTTTCTAGCTGAAAACTGCAGATTTGAGCACTAAATACACGAAAACTACAGCATAAGGGACACAGCTCTGGAAACAGCATGTTTGACACTACCTTGTTCTGTCCTCAGTAAGGGGGGCATAATCTGACAGGTTCTTTTTAAGACTGTACACCCATAGGCCTCAGATTTCATAAGGATCTTTTTAGCTAGTGTGAATGACATGTGACGGAAGATGCCAATCATTGGCTGTGCAGTCAGGTGAGTGATGTACGTGAAACCACGACTGAGGGAGCGTCAAAGAACATTGGAGCTCCACTGCTGTTGGAACCGTGGCAGCTGTAAAGGTGAGTTCAAGCTATTTTTTAAAATTATTTTACAGCAGCCTAGCCTGTTCAGGGGTCAATTTAAATCCTGGCAACCTCTTTAACTATATCAATAATGCTCTGGGTTACTCTTTAAAGAATGTATCTGGTTTTCCACAACAGCAAATGTGCGTCACAGGAATCTATAGATGTTTATGTGATAAACAGAACCATAAACATGTCAACACAATGGCCGTCACTTAAAAGGGGTATTCTCACCAAATTAGCTTCTAACATGTAGGAAAAAGTAAATAAAGACTATTACCAAATACATTGTTGTTCTGATTTTGCTTTATTTTATAGCTAGAACTTCTCTTAAAGGGGTATTCTCACCACATTTATTAGCTTTAAACATGTAGGCAAAGGTAAATAAAGACTATTACCAAATATATTGCTGTTCTGATTTTGCTTTATTTCAGAGCTAGAACAATGCTCATCTCCTGCTTGTGTACACAAGCTTCCCTAGATTACAGACCACTTCCCTGTGTTCTAACAGCAGTGGCCGGGATGGTGACATCACTCCCTTCTGTGTCTCATCACAGAAGCTTGTCTATGTTTCTAACAATCTCTAACCCTTCAGAGCACTGAACCCATCTACCCTACTGTTTAAACCCTTCCATTAACAATAACCCTCTAACACGCTCAGCTAGGAAGAGGTGATATGACAATCACTGCTGTAGAACCGCCAACATCTACTACACCTGCCATATAGATGAACTAATGTTCTCAAATTGATGATGCATGTCATTTTTTACAAGGAGTGTTGAATAAAATAAACATTTCTTTTACTGCAACAATAAATGGAGTACCACCAATTATCTTTTTTGAATTTTGATGTAATAAGATGGAGCGGGAGAATTGTCGAAAACAGAAGAGTACAGTTCCATTCTAAGGCCCCGTTCACACGGCTTATTCACGCCGGATTTGCTAGCCGGATTGCGCTCGCGATTCCGGCGTGAATAAGGGGCGGGTGCGGGGGCGCGGCCCGCCGGCCCCATAGACAATGAATGATCTACGGCACGTCCGCGCCGTAAATAATGTGCATGTCACTTTCTCCCCGCCCGGCGGATTCGCCGAGCGGTGGGGAGCGACAGAATCCACTGTTCTTTATGAGAGCAGTGGATTATCGTAATTACTGCGACGGATTGGCGCCGTACTGCAGCGCAAATCCGGCGCGCAGGACGGCGCCAATCCGCGCTGAAATAAGCCGTGTGAACACGGCCTAATCCTACATTGTAGAACCTGACTGTTGCAAAAAGACTCTGTGAAACAGCTTGGCGAGAATATCCCTTTAAGATTGAGGTTCTTCCCGCCATTACATAAGAACTTTTGTTCCTATTATTGGAAAAGGCTTGGGTCTTGAGACCTCTTATATTAGCCTTGTAACGTATCCTTTATTTGCTTTACTATTAATGTGTACTAAATGCTGCCCAATTGCAAATATGATGTGGGGAAAGACCTGGAGGTCAGAAATGGACAAGAAATATTTATTAAATATAAATCTCCACCATCACATTCCCTTTTCAATGCAAACGACTGCAGGAAAAGTAGATGCCATTGGACACACCTACATTTTTGTAGATCAGCGATTTGCCATATGGCCAATAAACAGCCAAAAAATTGTTCTAATTAGACCAAAAAGAAATTGTGTGAACGTATTGGTCTCATTTTTCAGCACAGATGTTCTAGCAATTATATTAATAAGATCATTGCTATTAAAAGGGCTAATAATAGTAAAGGCAGTCTCTGAGTTACAAACATTTGACTTTCATGCGACTCATATTTAAAGGACGTTGTCCACGTCTTTTAAAAATCATATTTACAGCTCCCAGGGCTTCAGTAACATGAAAAAACCCAAAAACTTATACTCCCCTTGTTCTGGTGCACGGTTACAGCAATGCGTCTCTCCGATCCTTTGTTGACACTTTCAAACGAGGACGTCACCTCTGTCTGGTTGCAGCTGTCACATGCTTCTAATTTACATCACCGTTCGGACATGAACAGCTCCAAACAGTGATTTAAGTAGAGGCATGTGACAGCTGCAGACAATGAGCGGCTACAGCAGCGACATCTCTGTTCGTAAGTGATGGCACATCAACAGAAGACTGGGGAGATGCGGTTCTGGAAGCAGGCACCTGAGGCCTTCTGGTCACACCTGAGAGTTTGGTGGCACATGTTGCAGCATATAGTATGCATCGAAACTAAAAGAGTGTGGGAGAGCCAGGCTCAACTTGGGGCTGGAGTAAATGTGGTGTGACTCGTGCTCTGATGTGATCCGAGTCACACCCAACAATAGCCTCTGTTCTTAAAGGGTTTGTCCACGTTCTTTAAAAAATCAGATTAACAGCTCCAGTAACATAAAAAAAAACTTATACTCACTTTCCTCAGGTTCCTTGTTTCAGCACCATGTCTCCCTGGCCTTCTGTTTTTTTTTTTTATAACTTCTACTTTCGAACAGGGCTATTACTGCTGTAGCTTCTTTTTGTATGCAACCATCAATTGTCTCTACTTACAACACTGACTGCTGCAGCCAAGTCGGTGACAGTGGTGACATCAACTTTCGGAAGTGATGGAATATCAACAGAAGGCCAGGGAGATTCAGTGCTGGAACCGGGCCCCGGTAGGAAGGGGAGTATAAGTTTATGTTATTGGAGCTCCAGGATCTGTTACTATGAGTTTTAAAGAAAGTGGACAACCCATTTAAGAACGAAGAGTATTGTTAGATGTGATTCAGAGCGCTAAATCTGAGCATGAGTCAGGTCTCATTTATTTTAGCTTCAGGTTGAGCCTCGCTCTCCTACACCTTTAGAGCTGTTGCATGCTACATACTGCAACTGATTGCACATGTACCACCAGACTCTCAGATGTGACCAGAAGGTGGTCAACCCAGACAGACATATATCTGTTTGCTCTTACAACATTGCCATGTGCAGGATCTCACTTCATTGTTGTGCCATGTAGAGTTACTTTGCCTGTTAATATACAGGTCTGCTGTAAATAATTGGCAGACATTTCAAGAATTCAAGATAAGGTGTGCCGAAAATTACTGAAGCTTTTTATAGGAATGAAAATCCTCCCTCTGAGCCCAACAGACTTATATAACCAAGGTGTGCAGTAGCAACATTATTTCCTTGAGTAGCACTGTAAATCGTGGCCAAGACATGGATGCCCAACTGGTTTGTTGGGTTTCAACAAGTTTTACAAAAGTTTAAGAGGTGTATTTTTACACGTAACGCTTAGTTTCTAATAAACTAACTTAATTTTATTTTGGAATGCCGAGTGCTGGGTTTAAACTTTCTGAAACCCTACAAGCCAGTTGGGTATCCGTGTCTTGACCATTCTTTTATAGTGCTATTTGAGCTCTTCCACCACTGGGATTCTCTTGAGGTGAATGCAAGCAAGTAGCAGTTGGCCCTGTAAGTGATGATATTCCTTGTATACAAGGAAAGGAAATGCGTGAAGAATTGTGCTTCCGAGTCATTGCACAACATTAGAAGGTGAGTGCATGGAGCACATCGTAACAATAACCTGTAAAATTGAGACATACTTCACAAAGGAACACTGTTGTCTCTATTTTTGTTTCTTCTTCTCCTCTATTATTTAGTTGAGGGACAGAAAATAGGGTGAAATTTTCTGAACAGGGCCACAGACCGCAAAACAAATTTGACAAGGGATGTCAACCCTTCCCTTTACTACCCCTGCAAAAAATTATCTGGAATAACACTTAAAAAATTTACATGTTACCACTTCCATACAAATTCAACTTAAAAATAAACCTACAGAACCTATCTTAGTTCATAACCAGGGGACTGAATTTAATGATCATCGAAAAAAAAACAATTCTGTCAAAAATGAACAATAGTGAATAAAAGCCATTATCCACATGGTTATGGCAACAATATTAGCTTTTCCAAGTGCAGGAATTCAAATGAAAAATCTTTATATACAGCAAAAACAAAAACACCACGACTATGTACATAATTAGGTCTTGTAAAAAAATTAAGTACTGCTCAATCAATATATTTCACAGATCAAATTATGGAGAAATATGATGGTGAAAGCCAAACTGGAAGCAGATAACATTTCTGGTCTGCTGTAAAACATATAGAATAACAGTCAGGAACGAGTGATTATGGGAAAACAATACTGCGGGAGAGTTCAGGTGACATCATAAGAGAGAAAGCTGAAGGTCAGGCAATTTGTCAATGTCGCCTGGAGCTCTAAAGGATTTTAAATTCCCAATATCTATTTTTACACATAAAAATCTGCCTGAAAGTTATGTTATTGTGATGTGGCAATATACATTTTGCTTGTTCAATATCAGTTTTAGTCAATTGAATCGTCTCTCACAGACCAAGTCTTCTATTTCTCCAGAGCATTCCTGATCTCTTGAAGGGATAAAGGGGCAATTATTGCTCAGCATACCTCTTAATCCTAGGCACTGAAGGGGGGGAGCAGATTTTATGAAGGGGAACATTTTTAGATAGGAAATTCAATTGAATTACACTTAAACACAAAAGCGCCAGTAACAGACATGATGAGATTTTCACCTGTATCAAATTAAATCTAAAATTTGCATTATCCTCTTGATATCCCATGGTTTATTAAACATATTCTTTACTTAGAGGTTTTTTTCTTGTTTTGTCTCAGTGAGCCTTTACTTAATATATCTTCAGTATCTCTTCTAGTTTTTACAATTATAATCAAATATGGTTCATGAAAAAAAAGCTACTGAAATATCCGGAGCATCATTTATAAAAAAGAAACTTCATTTATTTTGTAGTTTTTAATATCTGTATGTAAATGCAAATTTAATTTGTAAAATTGTGAGCACTTTAGACAGGGATCTCTCTCCTGTGTGTGTACACTTTTATGGACATTTTTCCTGTTTTGTGTAAGCTCTTAAATAGGTTGTTCCACCATAGACATTTATCACCTATCCACAGGAAAAGTGATAATTGTCTGATCACTGGTGAGTCCACTGCTGGGATCCCTCCTGATAGCTAAAACGGGAATCCCAATCACTTTTAGCACAGGAAGTATTTAAAAGAGCAAGGTTAAAATTTGCCACACTGTTTCTTTCAAAGTCTATGGAAGCAATAAACACAGCCAAGTACGGTAGTTGTCCAAGCGTTGGGGACCTCAGCGATCAGACATTTACCTTATTGGGATAAATGATAGTCTAAACAAGAAACCTTTTTTAAGAGCAAAGCTTTTCCCCCTTTAAAAGTTTGGGGGGGTGTTTTTTTTTTTGGGGGTGGGGGGGGGGGTTTTGTCCTGTAGGTGGTAAGCTCTATGAACATGGATCTCTCTCCTTTAAGTTGTTAGCTTTTATGGACATGGATCAAACTCCTTTAGATTGTAAGTTTTTATGGGCAGGAACCTCTCTCCTATAGACTATAAACTATTATGGGTAGAAAACCTCTTCCCTGTAGAATGTTATCCATTAAGTTCGGGGATATTTTTTATATTGTTGGTATGTTCATTTATTTTGATTGTCATGTAACTGTATTTTTTTAAGATAACGTTTTTTTGGGAAAAAAATTTTTTTACCAGATTAACATGGTTCCTATATTTTCCTTTTTAACCCCCTTTACTACACAAAGTGCCAGTCAATGCATTTTGTTTTGTTTTATTTCCACTTCAAAGAGCCATCATTTTTATTCTTTCTGTCAATGTGCACCACAACTAAAGGGTTCTCTATATATCTGCAATATAAAATGTGTGGGGGGCTGACCGAACCCGAGGAGATGACCCAGAAGAGGAGTCCGAGAAATGGCCCAAAAATCTCGCTTATGCCCGCTTGGCAATGCCCTAAAGGGTAAAGGAGACCCTACCGCTCCAGATGACCCCAGAAGGCATACCTTTCCCCCGTCCCCGCAACTTCGCGGGGACGCCTTCCTGTCCGGGGCCCCAGCACCTCTCCCCTCCCCCCCACCCTTTGCACGGGGTTTCCCCGAGACCTCAGGAGCTCATTGAGGATCCAGGCAGGGGCACGAGCCGCACCTCTCTCCCTGAGCCGGGAACAAGACTTATCCCGGGGGCGGGAACACCCCCGGGAGGGCCGGGACTTGCAGGGGACTGCGGGGAGGCGAAGTACCGCAAAAACCCCCAAGCACCAGCGGGCCCTTAGCCACCCCCCCCCCACAGCTCCCTGCTAAAACCGCTATGCGGCATCGGGGCGGCGCATCACGCCTCTGGATCCCTCACAGGCTAATTACACCCACGCAGGACTTTCCCACCGTCCTGTCCCTGCCATAGTGGGATGAGGGGACCCCTGATTTTTGGGGGAAGTATCCCCAGCCCTTTCCCCCCATAGGATCCCGGTAGGGGGGCTCTTACCCTGGCAGGACTCCCCTGCCATCCCCTGTCCAATGGGCTCAGGACTCTCACATTCTCCCCCCTGGGCTGCACTGACCCGCGGGCCCCCTACAAGGATGAGTTAAGGAGCTTTGTTTCGAGGTAGGGAGGCGTGTAAAGAGGCATGCAAAAGGAAATCTCAGCCCCCCCGCCATGACATCAAAAGATGTCCCTCCAGGGTTTTTACATTAAGAGGATCAGGACCATACTCGAATCCTTCCTCAAATCACCCGCCTTTCAGACAACATCTACTGTGAAAAAATGGCCCCGGCCCCTGGGACCTTGAAACAGAGGTCCCCCGAAAAAAATTTGAGGACCGGGGGCCCTCCCGGGCCCCCGGGGGCCGAGAACAACAGGGGGGTTCGGGACTCGCTTTTGTTCGGTCAGGGGCCCAAATTTCCCTTTCCCCCTTTTTAAGCTTGATGAGCTCAAGAGCTCTCCCCCCAAAGGGCCCTCTCCTTTTCCCCGGGGGACATACTGTTGCTGCTGGCTACCCCCTTAAAGAACCTTATTAAAAAGGGTTTTAAAGGGGTACGGTACGGGGCCCTTTCGGGGTTCTAAGACCCAAAATTTCAAGACCTCTCCGGGCTCACCTTACAAAAGAGACGCACCGGGGGGGCCCCTCCTTGCGATCTTCGGAAACAATTTTCCCCTCCCGCGGGAATTCCCCATTTGCCCTCAGGGCCCCTTAAAACAACGCAGACTTGGGCCCTTCTGCGTTTGTCCTCCCAACCCCCCAGCCGAAGAGGGACGACGGGGAAACTTGGGTCCCTACCCCCCTCCCCCCCCGGGGCCGGCAATGGTTCCCCCTGCAAGGACGCTCCCCGGGGCAAATCTCCATGAGCTCGGGGCCCTCGGCGTTCCCCACCACACTAAAAGACAGTACTGTGGTGCTGCCCCCCTGCCCCTTTTCCCCTTTTGGGGGCCCTCCTGGAGGGTGGGTGTGGGCGAGGGGAGAGGGCCCGGGGACCCCAGGGTACATTAAAACAGCTAAAGGGCACAAGTTTGGCTTTTTCCCAAATTTTAAATTGGGCATTTCACGATGGTCTATCCGGTCTTTTTCTGGGACACCACATGACCCCGGGGCTGTTACCTCCTTTTTTTGGTTGGGTGGCCGGGTTAGGGTTAATATTTTTGGAGGGGGCGCCCTCGACTGGATTCCCTTCCTTTTTTTTTTTTGGGAGGGGTTCCCCGCCCGGGACCCTGGGGAGTTTTCTCACATCCCCCCCCCCCAAAACCGGAGTAAACCGAACGGGACTCTGCTTCGGGAGATTGCCCTCAATCTCGGTTTTTCCTTTTTGGGATTGATTTGGGAAATTTTTTTAAGTGTTATGCTTGTGTCCTTGTCCCTTCCCCCTTTTGTGCCCCCCCCCCCACCTCTCCTCCTCATTTGGGTCCGACACCCCAACTTCCCCTCAAGACACCTAGTCCCGGGTAAAAAAACGTCTGACCAGACTCAGACATAAATAACCCTCCATAGGGTTTTTCGCTGTATTACCTCAATGTAAAGGGCCTCAACTGGGGTCATAAGGACGACTGGTTAAAGGGGAATGAAAGGGCCCTTCAGGGCGTATTTTTTTCCCCCACGGGAAACGCATTAAAAAAGCTGAGGCTCCTTTAAACTTGCGACATCTGCCCCCTTGACCTTAATGCTTTCATCCAACAAAAAAGGCAGGGGGGGCCTTTTAAATTCGAATCAGCTCTAAGGGGTTCATTCCCCCTTTAAATTGACCCTGCGGCCGTATTTATTTACAGGTTTACACTCTACAATCGACCCCTTAAATTTATGCAATGTTACGCACCAAACACCCCAGATAGCCCCCCAAAAAAAAGGTTTTTCCCAAAAACAGCGGGGATACCCCCGTTTTCTCGGGTCTTAGGTGGGGACTTTAATTTGGGTTTTCTCGGATGGTATGGACCGGTCCGCACTGGGGAAAACCCTCAGGGGCGTTCCCAATCTGATTTCCCGTTTTCAGGAAATTGGTCGAGCCCAGGGCTGGTTTATCATGGCGTTAACCCCCCAGAGAGAGGGGTACACGTTTACTCGCACCCACATAGGCCACCCCGGGCTCGACTACTTTTTTGGTAACACCCCCACCCTCCGGGTCGTTGTCGGGATCTGAGTAGGCCCAATCTTTGTCGGATCCCCCCCCAGTCAGGTCGACCTTAACTTCCGCACCCCTCACCTTAGGTCATTTTTTGGAAGCTGAACGAAAGTTATTAAAAACCGACCACGGGACAATGAGGACGCCGGATTCATATTTGAAACCAATGTGGGGTCGGAAAAGGGGTTGCCATTTTTGGGGGAGGCCCAAAAGCATCGCTAGGACGAATGAAACCTTTGGGTTTTTTAAGCAAAGAGGACTCTAAAAGCCAAAAATCCTCCTTGCACAGTCAGCAAAAAGTTTTGCAAGGAAAGTCCCAAGCCCGTCCATCCCGACCCTAAAACGCTATAGCGATTTGAACGGTGAAGGACTTAGCGGTACATGCGTTGAGAGGGTTTCCTTTACCTAACAGCGGTACTATGGACGGCAACAAAAACCCCACACGATGCTAGCACCCAGTTAAGGAACGGGGGGTGAACCATGCCCCAGCCCCGGGGGAGGGGGCGGCACCCCTTTTTTAGACCCAAGTCTATAGCCCAAAAAATTTTCAGATTTTCTTCTCTAAAGAGCGACGGGGGAAAAAAGCCCAGGACTCATCCGGGGAATTTTTTTCAGACCTGCCCCCCAACCACCCTGCACAAGAGCCCGGGCCTCCCTCAGCGCGCCCTTGGGGTTGGAGGAAATGCTAGAGGGCTGAAGGACCTCCCCTCGGGGAAAACGCCAGGGGGGGGGGGGGGGGGGGGGGGGGGGGGGGGGGGGGGCGGGGGGGGGGGGGGGGGCCGAAGGGCGCCTTATAGTATTTTTTAAATTTTCTCTGACATCTTGGCGCCTCTATGAAAATTTCCCTTTTTTTCCCTTCAGGGGGCCTACCGATCCCCAACCTTTTTTCATTTTACCTCTCCCCATACACAAAGCAGGCAAGGACCCCGCGATAGTGGACTATAGACCCTAGCCTCCTGAACTCAGACATTAAAAAAAATTCACCAAGAATCTGGCCAATCGGTTGGGGGGAAAGGGTACCCCCGTTGATAACAAAGACCAGGGGGGTTTTTTTCCCTTCCCAAGGGGGGGACAACACAGACCACCATTGACTTTTTTTAAATTTAACGCCACCGAGCAAGCCCTTCCCTCAGTTTAATGTGGGGAAGGCCTTTGATCGACTGGGGTGCCATTCCAAATTGAAACTTGACAACCTTGGGTTTACAGGTCCATTCAAGGGGGGTATCAGGGGTCTATATTTTTTCCCCTTCAGCAGCGGTCAAACTACCCCACACATCTCAGAACCCTTCAATTAGGGGCGGGACAGGCAGGGCTGCCCCCCTTTCCCCTCCTTTTTCCCCTTTACGAGCCCCTACGCGTATAGGCTTAACCCAGACATAAAGGGGGTTCAGGTGAAAAAAAAAGGATTTAAGTTTCTTTTTTCGCAGCGATATTTTTCCCGACCCTGACCAACTTACATCTCTCCTTACCAAACCCCGCTCCCGTGGGGCGATTTGGATCGCTACCGGGTAAAGTGAATGCTACTAAAACTGAGGCCTCCTATTAATATCCCTCCGAACGCTCTCATCCCCCTTAAAAGGGCAACTTTCCCAAATATGGCAAGCTCATCCTTAAGTACCCCGGCAATCGTATTACAGATAGATTTACTCCCTCTACAAGGCAACTTCCCCCCAAATTGGAGACTTGGTAGAATAAAAAACGGTGAAGTTTATCTTTCCCAGATTGCTATATTTGTTTGGCCCTCCCCGTGGCGGGACCCTGAAGGAGCTTTTAAATCGTTCAGGGGGGCCTACACTTTATTGGGTCAAGGGGCATAGATAGCCCAAAAAACATCATATACCAGTAACAGAAAAGGGGGGTTGCAGTACCCAAAATTTAATCCCTACTATTGGGCCGCAATCTCCGCCGCACCAGGGGGTCAACCCCGGTCATATTTAAAATGGATGGGGTGGAAAACTTTTTGCTGGCTCCCTTTATCCCCCAACCTTCCTCGGGATTCCCCCCCTAATTTCCGGGATTGGGCCACTGGCCCAATGAAGCCACCTTCAGAATGGCCCTTTTCAAGATAGATTTCAGCTAGCTTCGCCCCCATTGCCCATGACCTCCTTTCTTTCCCCCACTCCCCACCCACTAGCTCCCCGGGTTATTTTTTCTCGACCAGGCGGGGGGGGGTTTTGTTTGCTTTTGGGGGCATCTCACAAGCCGGGGATAGGAAACTGCACCCCTTTGAGGACCAAGGGGAACATTTCTTCCCCAAAGCCAGGGGGTTCCACTATCTCCCAATTTCCCCTCCTTTTTCCCTGTATGGGGCAATGCCCCCCCCCCCCCCACTCCTTCGAATCTCTCTGCAATTGGGGACATCAACTAAGGGGCTGACCCAGAAATTTATTGTCTCTTTGGGGAACCCCCGCAAGAGGAACCCTGACTCACAAAACATGGGAAAAATGGAGAGATACCTGGGGCGGCCTTTTCCCCTCTTACCTGGCAGTCCATTTGGAGAGCACACCAATCCTCGACATGTGGGTCCCAAAGGAAAAACTTATAAGATTTTTTTTTTCTGGTACCATACCCCTGTCTGCCGCACAAATGGGTTTCCCACTCACTCCCTCCCCCTGCTGGGGGTCTCGGCCAAGGAACCTTCCGCACATTTTCTGGGATTGCCCCCGGGGGGCAGCCATTCTGGGACAGATTGGGACCCACTACACGATCTTGGGGGGAACACCCCGTTAAACCCCTTTGGGGTTTTTTAGGGAACAGGGAACCTCCCTAGGGGTGTGGCCCGGTTTATGCGGTGTCCCTTTTCGGCAGCCGGGTGTTGATTACGGGCCAGGGGGAAGCAAACATAGCCCCCGGGAAAAGCTGACCCGATACAAAATTTGGGGGAGATGCTCGGATGGAGCAACTAACACCCCCTTTTAGGATGGATGGGCCTTTTTGAAAAAAATGGTCTGCATGGGGGACCCAAGGCGGCAAACCCTTAGATAATGCCCACAATGAAAAAATGACCTAGCGGTTTACTTTTAATGACCTCCCATCCCCCTCCCCCACCTTTTATGTACCCCCTAACCATTTAGTCTTTTCCTGTCTTATTACTGTTCAATGATATCTATGTGCCCCTTTAAAATTTTTTTGTGAAATGTTTTCAACTTATGGGGGACCCCACTGCCATTATTGTCATAGATAGAGGGGACGGGGACCCCTAATTATTTTCTCTGATGTTTTAAATGATGGGATTTGTTACCGCTTACTGCCGATGATTATTATTTCGTTGAAAAAAATAATAACAATTTTAAGTTTAAAAAAAAAAAAAAAAAAGAAATGTAGTAGACTACCTGTTAACTTGGAAATGCAGTGCAGCAGGGTGAGGACTGGAGCTGGACCCATGTCTGAGAGAAGTAGCAAAGGAAAAGTGAAGTTTCCCCTGCTTGCCCCATGGTACAATGTTAAGTCTAGGGGCTTTATACATCTGTTAATTTGTATTTACTAAGGAGATGAATAGAAAATTTGGGTCCAGATGAAATGGGTCATGAACATCTTAAAGGGGATGTATCGCTTCGGCAGTTAGCCTGTTTCAGTGCCCCAAAGCCCCCCCTCAGTTACAGAAAATTTAGAGCGTTCTTCCCCCCCCAGTGGTGTTTTAACCGAAGGGATGACATCATCCCCCCCTTTTACGTTCATGCTGGGGCCCCTGGCCCCCCCCCCCCCCCACATGTCACTGGGGTTCCCTAGCAGAATTGAAGGCTGTTTACATACCACAGGCTTTCATTATTTACAATTGAATCCAGTCTTGTATAAAAAACCTCCGAGCTGGCAAGTAAATGCTCTCGGCCATTTTTCCCTTCATGTTTTGGCACAGTACCAAAATTTTGTGTTTTCTGTTATAGAAGCCCTGCTGTTATTTGTTTCTTCGGCTGTGAGATGAAAATGGCCTTTCCCTTTCTTTTAAAGGAAGCAGGAAATTCAAGTCCCCTAAAACAGCCGACCCGGGGGCGAACAAATTAAAAAATTCTCTTGTAAAAGCAAGGAGGAGGGATCCGACCAGGACTGGAGATCAGTGTAAACAGAATCAGAAGATAAGGGATCCTGTGATAACAAGACAGCTTTGCTAATGACATCCAATTGCAAAGTTGCTTGTATTCACTGTCCCCTTATTCTGAAGACAATTAAATGAAATGATACAACCCCTTAAAGGCAGGAGAATCAGGATGACAAAAGGTATAGTAATGGTTAGGAAGAAACGTAGAAAGTGCAAGGTCCAATGTGCAAATTCTTCCAAGCCATGTCACTCGTAATTTGTACCAATCTGGTATCCAACTCTATAGAGCAAGTGGGGGATTCGATGAGAGCAAGAGTAAAGGGTTAGAGGGAATTTCAACTCCAAAGTAAGGGAGTCTAACTGTCATCAGAAGGGAAACCACAAGTAAAGTTAGGAAAGTTAGAGAGTCAAAGGAAGGTGTTAAGTATTTCTAATTTAGGTGAAGTAATATAATGTTGTACCGTGTTAACTTAGGTGCATTCATTTTATAAACTACTGAGTGATCCAAATGGCTGTAAGGCTGAAAAAAAATATTAGGGAAACTAGTGATAAGCAAAGTAATGTATAAAAGAACAGCTAAAACAGCTAATTTGTGTATTCTTGGGCCTACTCATAACTCCTTCACTGAATGGTTCACTCTCAGGGCAACCAGCAGCTTTTTCATTATTATGATATAAAACAATGAAGACTGAGTACACCACACGTGGGAAATGTTAAACATTGAAGAAGGTGTGGAAAGGGCACCTTTGGCTCTGACCTTGGCCATAGATGAACTGGTAAAGGGACATTATTCTGTGGACCATAGTATCCTACAGTCTCAAACCCTGCATGAGGTAATTCCAGGGGCACAAATACTTTTCCCAAATGAATTTAAATAAAAAGATGGGCGTTAACCCACACCATAGGTGCACAACTTTTTCTGGTCCAATGGCCGCACAGTCATATTGTACCTCTTCTAAGGACCATAGTTAACCTCAAAGGGGTATCCCCCATCTGAGACTTTTATGACACATCAATTGTAAATACCTGAAATGGTTAAGAGGTCTTGGTTCAGGAGAGATCAGACTCCTGTTTACATATTCATTTTTGAGGGTTAAAGAAATGCTTTTTTAACAACTAGAGTGACGAGAGCACCATGCCATGTATGTCCTCCTCGCCAACTCATCTCCTTCTCTCTGAAGTCTTGAAACCACCAGAATTTTTTATGGTATGTCTTGTGGATCTGCTATGACTGTATCAGAAACGAATACCCTTTGAGAAAGAAATTCATGACTATTGGTTATGTACTAGGGATAATACAGAAACAGTTTTAGATATACGCCCTGGCTCATTTTGGTGGTGAGCTGCTCCACTGATGCGTGTTGGTCCACCCTCCCAAACATTCAGCGCTCACATCAATGATATGTAGTGCTCTGTGTCGCTTCTTTGCAATGGTACCACTTTTCGACTCATGATACACCATACCACAGCCGCATGCGAACAGTTCACAAACTGCACAGTTTCAGAAATACTGCCACTCTTGGCCCAGAAGCCAATAATCATCCCTTTTTGCAATTCTGATAAATCGTCTCTTTTACCCTTGACTACAACAATGGATATGTGTGCAGACAGCATATCGTACACCTTATATTCCCACCAAACCAGCTTACAACATTTCAATTCCTTCATAAGCTATGCGATGCTGATGTCAAAAGTAGGAAGTTCTCATATTAATGTGACTCGACTGTATATCTAGTATATATGAAAATATGAGGTCCTTACTGCACATTTTGATCAAATTGTGTGATCTCATTCACCAGCACAAGGTGCTCTAATTACAGAAAGAAACCTACATTACACAGACTGTTTTTACTCAGCACAAAGTATAGCTGGATTTCATGTGCAATGAGAAATATCAAGACCTGATTTAGGTACCAAGAGAGGTGGAGTCTGTCAAAGAAGGGCTGAAAAAAAAAATCAAGGTATTGCAATGGCCCTCAATGAACTGAAGCAACGGTGTAAAGAAGAGTGGGCCAAAATTTCTCAAGAACGATGGATGTGAGAGACTGGAAGAGTCATTCATTTTTGGTAAATGATGACATGGTGGAATCTTTTGTCTTTGGTTCAGTTGAGGTTGTATTCATCTAATTTCAAGACCTTCTAATGACTAGATTTGTTTTTTTGGTATGTCCTGATATGTAAAACCACAGAACTTAAGGAGGGTGCACCTTCTTTTTCTCATGACTGGTTAAATGGTGCATTAATTAAAGTACATATGACATAGTCTAAATTAATTTTCTTTGCTATGTGTATGTGGGGCCACCCTTTGTGTGCCATGTATGTGTGTCCTGTACATTACACACTACTTGGACATGAGCACTACTGCAAAGTTCAGCTTTAATAAAACCTCTTTATTGACACCTTCACAATTGTAACTAAAAGAGAATGTTCTTTCTTTTTCTCAGAACTGCATGTGATGCTACTTTAGGTGATGTAGACCATTTGTATTGCATTTAGGCATCAGTAGACCATCTACCTCCCTTAGCTCTAGTCCTATTCATTTGCCTTTTCCTCAGTCACCTCAATATGCAATGAATTAGAATTTCCAGTTTTGCCATTAATTAGACATTAATATAGTTTATTGTGGTTAAGACACAGATTACATCTACATATACCATTACATGGGTAATGAAATCTCAAAAGTAAGACTAAAAGAGGATAACCACTTAGTAAGAAAATCAAACAAGCAGCTCCTTGGGATCCAGTAAAAACAAAAAAAAATTATACTGACCTTTTCTGGTCCTGGTTCCAGCACCGCATCTCTTGGGTGTTCAGTTTTCATTCCTCTACTTCCGAGCATGGGTGTCACCTCTGTAGCGGTCACATGCCTCTGCTTCCATCGCCATTCGCAGATATAGACATCAGCAGCTGCAGCGCTGACGCCCCCATTCGGACGTTCAAGAATTAAAACAGAAGACTGGAAAGACGCGGTGCTGGAACTGGGACCAGAGGAAGGTGAGGATGCGTTTTATTTGCTTTACTTGGGCCCAAGACCTGCTGGTTTGATTTTGTTACAAGGCAGGCAACCCCTCTAAGCAAAGTTACCTGTTCTATGTGAACTCCCCACTTCAAACTGCCAAGCTAGCTGTTGTTACTTAAAAGGGTAAACCAAAGAAAGATAAAGCTGATAAAGTTTATAATTTGTATCAACAGTTATTTTAGAAAAAAATAATTGTCTAGAAATTTTAAACACCTTTCGCATTGCTCATAATTTCTTTTACTGGAAAATCTGTCAGATTGAACCCGCTGGCTCATTGCCTATAGTGATGCGTCTGATTTCCAAAAACCAAATCAGTGTTCGGTCCAGATAACTGATTTCATCTAATACAATCTTCTCGTGTTTTCTGTAACCTATCATAAATCATTCTGACAGTCTTCCTCCCTAAATAGAAGATGTAAGCATGAACTGTAGTAAACCCTAACAGGAAAACAAGATCTCTCCAGCTGGTAGTCCAAATTCCTATTTGTTAAAAACTCATACATGTGGTTTAAAATAAACATCAAGAAACTGTTAAAGGGGTATTCTCATCATGCTGTTTCACAGATGCACAGGCAGCTTCACACTCGTGGTTAGGCTGTGAGTGGCGCATTAGTTCTGCTATTCCTACCTATTCCTGAGACAGTGACATGACTACAGAAGATTACATCTATAGCGCAGAAGGCTACAGAGTTCAAAGGGGTGGAAACCAGTGCTTATCATAGATAATCTCCTTTGTTTCTTAGAGATAACGCACTCTATTCTCAAGATGCTGTCCCTCCCCCTCCCCGATGATGTCACTCCCTGATCTGAGATCAAGCAGGATGGTAACCAACGAAACCTGTTTGAATTCAGAGCAGATAAAATTTCTTTTATCTCCCGACCAAAGCAACATCAAAATAGAAATGTATTTGGTAAAAGTCTTGATTTACCGTTCCCTACTTGCTGTTGTTTTATCAATACAACAGCATTCTCAGACATCAAGGGTCCATAACCCTTTGTCAAGTAGGGGATCACTGCCAACTGTGACTGCAGTGGGTCAAATCTGTGGGTGTCTTGAGAGGTATCTGGCGTATAAGCAAGCAGACTTGGCATAAAACGCTGCAGAAGCTGGAATAAGCATTGGTGCCAGTTCAGACCAGATGGAAAAGACAGGGAAAATGAATGAATACCATCAGACAGAATATATCTAATGACATCTGATCAGTACTAGCTGTCCATGCATAGTGGTTATTTATGGCCATGTTATGGCAGTTTTTTTTTTTTTTAAATTACATTAAAGGGGTTTTGCCACGATCTCATTTCATCCCTCCTGCATCCAGCTCTTCAGCTCTTTGTGCTCAGAAGGGGGCGTGTGTGATTTGATTGAATTGCCTATCATGTGACCCAGCAGGATGACATCACCAGGCCTTTCCTCTCTGTAGTCAAAGAAAGGTCTGTTAATGTACAAAGCTGTGAGTAGCTCAGAGGTAAAGTTTTTACTTCACAGCACAAGGAGCCTAGGTTCAAATCCCTGCAGGAACCAAACCTGTGCATTTTATTTTTCTTTATCAATGCACAAAACCGATTGAGGTTTCTTTTTTATTTATTTGCACTGTTTGACTAATTACTAAGGAGAACAGAGGATGGGAGTAGAGTGACCGCACCTGGTGTTTGAACACTCAGTAGCTGCCTGAGAGGAGAGGTGATGTCTGCGCACATCTGACCAGGACTGAGAAACTCTCAGTTCTGGTCGTATCCCCTGGAGACAAGCTGTAAACAATGGATCACTAAGGGCTCGTTCACACGGCTTATTCTGGGACTGATTTCAGTCGTATTGAGCGCCGTATTTGCGCTCCAATACGGCTGAAATCAGTCCCAGGCATTACGGTAACCCACAGTTCTCATAGAGAATTATGGATTACGTCTCCTCTCCCCGCTCGGCGAATCCGGCGAGCGGGGAGAAAGTGACATGCACATTGTTTACGGCGTGTACGCGCCGTGAATAAATGACTGTCTATGGGGCCGGCGAGCTGCCGCCACCCCGCCCCGCTACACGGCAGCCGGCGTAATTACGGGGCGAAATCCGTCCCCGCAATTACGCCGGCAATAAGCCGTGTGAACATTGCTTAAAGGAGCAGCTAAAACAAAAACAGTCCCGAATTTTTAATAATGATGAATGGTGAAAAAGTTTATTCTGTAGTTTGCAAGTTTCCCACATCAATCACTTCATGGCAAAACCCATTTAAGTAATATATTACAGTATATGTGCTTATGAGCAAAATACTCAGGGTAGGGTTAAAGCATGAGATGTTTACTGAGAAAAAATTAGAATGTTACTGCTATGTTTCCTTACAATATGTAAAGCTTTACACAATAATGCTACCTATCCTAATATTCATTAAATAACAGTATTTTAGACTTTCTTAAGTCTTCTTAAACAAAGAGCTTTGCATATGATGCTTCAAAAAATAAATTTCTGTGTCAAAACATAATGAGGCATTTAACGTAGGGATGACTAGAATACAACATGAAGAGAAGCTGTAGATGCACATGACTATATTAGGGTCAATAGAAGTGAGGGGAAGAAACATAAATAGAAAAAAAAAACAAAATCGCTCACATTCAATTTGTGTAATTTAAATGTAAAAAAATATTATGCTAAAGCTGGTTACTTAATTGACCACAAGACTATGGTGCATTATGTGTACACGAGTCACTAACCTTTCTGAAGCCTAGACACAGCACTAAAACTGCTCAACATATTAGGCATTTAATTGAATGGCAGTGGCTTTGCCCTTTACATTTCCATTAATGTGCACTGGTGACTGCTGAGATTTTCATTAGTGAAAATTGTTAGCCCCGGGGAATCGGTTATGCAAATATTGGTTTGTAGCTCTGGCCTATTAGCTATCAATACAAATCAGAAAATCAATAGGCCTTTTGGCCCTTTATTACGAGTTGATAATTTGCGGGTTGTTAAATTTAATGTCAGTGAATAATCAATTTAGTCCTAACCTATTACCTGATCACTGGCCAGAAACGGTTTCATAATGCACTGGTTTATTTATAACTATGCTTACATTTTACTCACTTTAATTGGAGGGAGGTTCTTTTCATTGTGATTAACCGAATCCAGCAGTTCAATGAGAACTGCAATGCTCTTTTCCTTTTTTACGGTTGTATATTGTATCTAAGAGGGGGCACAAGGGTTTTAAAAACGATTGTTGATGTATAAAGTATTTATTTTGCATAAAGAAAAGGAAACAATTTTTAACATAAAGAGAAAAAAATTTTCACTCAAAATTAAATAGCCCTGGATCACAAAGCGACATGTCCCCAAAAATTTGGGGGCGGCGCGGCGGTTTTAGGTGCTTAAATCAGTGTAAAGTGCGCAGAAAGTACAAACCCCTTTTAAAAATGGGTGTCAGGATACCTTGATAGTAAAAGTTTTAAAGCGCTTAAAAAAAAGGCGCAATGCGCTTATTAAGGGCCATGGCAGATCGCGGTGCATATGTAACATTGTTTTTAGTAATTCGGGCCCCATCGAGGGATTGCGCAATGGAAAGGGGCATAATTATATTATAGTGTATGAAAGCGCCTTAAGGCGCGTTTCGTTTGGAACGCAAAGCGTTTCATTGCAAATTATGTAATGCGCCCTTTTAAGGTCTTAAATTGTGTTGTGCCCACGATAATGCGTTATTTTTGGTGTACGAAGTTATTTACACGAGAATACCGTTTAAAGTGTTTTTGGTGCAAAATAGACCAAAAAAACTGGTGTTTGCGTATAGGGACATGTCGCCTATATTATGATTGTAAGCAGGTTACTACAGATCACATATAGCACTGAGCTCTCACATAAGTTATTTTGTGCCCCCAGTCAGAGAGTGTAATACTTCCATAAGTTGTGATCTTACCCTGTTTCCCTGAAAATAAGACCTAGTGCATTTTTTTGATGCAATTCAGAGTTTGGCTGCTTATGCTGTTTGTGATGAAATCACTACAATATATTAATACATAATATTGATGTTTTGTTCAACATTAAATGTGAATTCTTGTTCTTCAAAAATAAGACATCCCCTCAAAATAAGTCTTAGCTTGTCCTTAGAAGCAAAAATTAATATTAGACACTGTCTTATTTTCGGGGAAACAAGGTAGTAGGGTTTACTCCTGAAGATGCCACAGTATAGCAACAAAATATGTTGGGATGGAGGGAGCAGTAATAATTGTTATAGTGATTAAGTTCTGTGTTATCTAAGCTATTTGCTATATTTCTGAAGTACACCTCTGCAAAGTTTCGGCAATTGTTGTACTGTTGGTTGAACAGGAGTTTGTAATTTTTATCTCTTCAATGGCTGATTAAAAGCTAAATTTTAAGAACTATGTTTAGTCATGTACGTTTAAGGGAGACTAGAAAATTGGGTGTTTTTGTTATCATATGGTAAATTGGCTGGCAGTCAGGAAGAAAGCCCACAGCCTTTTTAAGGTCCAGTCTCAGCAGCTGCTGCATGGATAAAAACTGCACAGACCTGCTATTCAGCTTGGTTTTCTAAGTGACTGGTAATGGTCTCCCAGTTTTGCCAGATGTTGACCTGCCAAATCATGCAGTCATACAGTATATTCATTAATAATATATTCATTAATTTACAATGACACCTTTTTGAAATGGCCACACTAACCCAAATTGAAAAATGGTTTTCTAGAGGGGTAGTCCTCCCAAAGGCATGGCCAGTACGACGAATTTATGAAAAAGCTAAAAGACTGTCTCAGGAAATCTTCTGGAATTTCTAATATGCTTTTGGCCACATCTCATATTTGTTGTCCTTGGTCTAATACATTAGGCCTTGCTTCACCTGCAAGGAAGGCCCTATCAACCTGCCTGTCAATTGTGGATAATTATTAGCTACATCTTAATGAGATTTCATAGGTTTATGGAAATTTCTAAAGGTATGTGTGGTTTACAGAATTCCATCTTCATTACTGAATAGGTTTTCTGGGACTATAAATAAAACTGATGGCCTATGTAGCTGTGCCTGCTATTGCAACTCACCACAACTGTATCCAAGTGAATAGGGCTAAATTTCAATATCAAATATAACAAGTATAATAACTGTGAAAAGTTTGGAACAATGTCAGAGCTTTGCCAATCAAGGGCTTTCGTTCTTAAGTTGCATGTAAGTTTTATGTTTGTAACTTGGGGACTGCCTGTACCTGTGTCATTTTATGTAGTCTATCAACGATACCCTGCATGTAGCCAAAGTTGTTGAAAATGTTCATGGAGGCCAGTCATTAGATTTTTAGTTACTACACAATCTGATGTTAATTTGCCTGGGACACACCTAGACGAGGATGCCAGTGGGACAAACTGGGATCAGACAGGTTGGATTTTTCTTTTTTGCTTCCTTTACCATTAGATCCTCTAAAACAAATAATTTATTAGTCACATAAAACAAATGTCGTTTCAAAGTGCACATTGCAGGCACATGAAGGATCAACTTGGTCTTAGCAGCCAAGGCACACCAATTGGTCAGAGGCGTGACTCTTTTTGGCAATAGATACGCCTTAATTGGCATGAAATGTGCCCCCCAACTCCTATAATTAGAAAGCAGGTTAAATTTAGAGTCGAATGAGTGGTTTAGGGGAGAGTTGGCAGTGTAGTTTATGAGGTGGTCGAGCCATAGTTTTACAAAATGACCCCTGTTCAGCCTGCTGGTTGTATTAATATGGCGCCGCTTTCCCTGGCTACTGTGAATGTTCTTGTTCATATTCTAGCAACAGGTAGCCTTAGAAAAAGAAACTGCTAAAGGTGTCACCATGGGCACTTGACCAGGGGTACCTTTACTGTAAATGCACCTTTCCAGAATATATAGCAAAGAATTTCACGCCATTCTGCATAACAATATAAGTTTACATGGCATGAACCACCTCCGCACCTCTATGAGCACCTTAATGACTGCTAGTAGAGACTGTTACCCAGTATCTAATGCTCATGTGGAAAAGCAAGATTAGACAACCTAGGTTAGATATAGTATATTTAATAATCCTACTACTTGATGCATTTGTCACCCAGAAGTGTGGTTGTTAAATATATCTAACCTGGGTAGTAAACACAGTACAGATACAAAGCATCATGTTGAAAGGATCTTGGAAATAGCAAAGATCTTGGAAATAGCCCTATTTAGCCTTAAGTGGCTACACATAGTGCACAAGGATTACTGCTGGAAGGCTTCTATTCTGCCAAAAGTACCTGCAAACAAGTGGGAAGCTGCACTGACACATTAATTTATTGTTTTTGGCTGAGTGACAATGAGTCTAAAAAAAAAATAAAAAAATCATCAGTTATATTAAAGCCTTCATCAAATTTACCTGTTTAGCATCACTGACTGAAATGATGAGTGGGCCACTCAAAGCATTAGAGCAGAGGGAAGCAAATTGCTCAAAATGATGCTTTATGAATGAGTTAAATTGAATTAGCGGATGATGCTACTGTTAATCTTTGTCCCATTAAGTTATGATAACAATGTTCCTAATGGCTGCACAATCTTGGCAGCATGCGTATAATGTGAACACTAATCAGGATCACTCAGCAGGTCAGCAGATTAGGATCGGAGTTACTGGCAGATGCACAGATATTCTCTGGGGACTCTCAAACCCACACCAGGTGACTGTAATAGCCTAATGAAGAAACTGCACACTCAACATGGATGATAGGCTGCATCTGAGGAATACAGATGATGGCCTGACCTGCTGATTAATGACCGGGCACATATATATTATGTAGTATACTACATAACTGATAACCCAGGACAGACCCCGTCAGTGCAGACACGTGCATGGTTAGCATCTGTTGATTTTGCACTATGATAATTGAAGAAGGCCCTATAAATGTATTGCTTGATAGAGAGTTAAACCCATTAAAACATTACACGTATGAAAAAAACACTGCATATACCCAAACACAGACAGACCCATACTTCATATTTTAGCCCAGTATAAGGACTATGTGAGAGACTATGGTCATGATACAGGAGGATGAGAAAGCAGTAGCCTTTACCCTGTTTCCCCCGAAAATAAGACAGTGTCTTATTTAAATTTTTGCCCCTAAAGATGAGCTAAGACTTATTTTTAGGGGATGGTTTTTTTTCTATGAACAATAATTCACATTTATTGTTGAACAAAACATTAACATATATTAATATACTGTAGTGATTTCATCACAAACATCAGCATAAGCAGCCAAACTCTGAATTTCATAACTAAAAATGCACTAGGTCTTATTTTCGAGGGTGTCTTATTTTTGGGGAAACAGGTTAAATACCAAACTCCCGAGGCTACTACTGACCAGTGCAAAAACTTAAGGTGTAGGTGAAAAAAAGTGGATAAATCACCACGTGTAACATGCCGATTTTGCTGTAGATTTGCAGTGAGTTTCACCAATGTACACAAAACGTAATAAAATTCAAGGTAAAAAACAAAACAGAAATTACAATCCATAATGCAGGTCGATTTTCATGATAAATTCTACTGCATTTCTGCTACATGTGCATTTACCCAAAGGTTGAAGTCACTCCCAGGCTTCTGTAGCAACTTTTTTTCATTCCATATCTTAACACAAAACATTTTCTAATTTGATGCCTGGATTAGTTCCGACAAAAGTGTCAGATTACTTAATTTTTTAGATTATGTATGGATTAAGTGTCCAAATCCAACCTCACTACCCGTAACCATGACCCACTGCCAACCTAACTCATCCCAGACCTCAGCACTGTTATCTTCCCAGCCCTCACCCACCTTTTCAATCTATCATTAACCTCTGGCATCTTCCCTTCCTCATTTAAACACGCCACCATCACACCCATCCTTAAGAAACGATCTCTCGACCCCTCCTCACTGTCCAAGTATTGTCCCCTCTCACTGCTTCCTTTTGCATCCAAACTCCTTGAGCAGCATGTTTATCTTCAACAGTCCTCTCAGCTCTCCTCCAACTCTCTCCTTGACCCACTCCAATCTGGCTTCCGACCCCACCAATACTGAAACCACCCTAACCAAAATCACCAATGACCTAGTAACTGCCAAAGTCTCACACCACTACTCTGTGCTTCTCCTCTAAGACCTGTCCTCTGCCTATGACACTGTTGACTATTCCCACTTGCTGCAAATCCTCTCCTCCCTCGGCATCACGGACTTGGCCCTCTCATGGACCTCTTCATACCTCTCTGATCAGACAGTGTCTCTCACTCTTGCATCACCTCCTCCTCTCGCCCTCTCTCTGTTGGTGTCCTCCAGGGGTCAGTCCTTGGCCCACTACTCTTTTCTATCTACACTCTTGGCCTGGGTCAACTCATTGCTTCACATGGCTTTCAATACCACCTGTATGCGGACGACACCCAACTTTACATCTCCGGTCCTGATATTAACGCTCTTCTCTCCCGGATCCCAGACTGCCTATTGTCCATATCCTCCTTCTTCTCCTCCCACCTCCTAAAACTAAATGTGGAGGAAACCGAATTCATCATCTTTCCACCGTTACACTCCATCCCTTCACCTGATCTCTCTATCACTGTCAATGGCTCTACACTATCACTGGTCCGACAAGTCCACTGCCTTTGGATAACCTTTGACTCCTCTCTGTCTTTCAAACAACACATCCAAACCCTTACCTCTGCCTGCCATCTCCACCTGAAAAATATCTCACGCATCCGCCCATTCCTCAACTTTGACACTACAAAAACATTAGTCCATGCCCTTGTCATCTCTCGCCTCGACTACTGCAACACCGTTCTCTGTGGCCTCCCATCCAGTACTCTTGCTCCCCTTCAAACCATCCTCAACTCTGTTGCCTGTCTTATCCACCTCTCTCCACGCTACTCCTCTGCCTCTCCCCTATGTCAATCCCTTCACTGGCTACCCATTGCCCAGCGAATACATTTCAAGTTACTAACCTTGACCTACAAAGCTCTCCCTAACCTCACTCCTCTATACATATCTGCTCTAATCTCCAAATACCTCCCCTCTCTCAACCTCTGTTCCTTCTTCTCTGCTCTCTTCTTATAAGCTCTTCAAATAACCGTCTCCAAGACTTCTCTCGTGCTTCCCACATTCTCTGGAACTCATTACCCCAAAACATCAGACTCTCCCCAACATTCACCAGTTTCAAAAACAACCTGAAAGCCCATCTCTTCAGGATTGCTTATAACCTACAATAACCCCACCACCAGTACACCGCCTGACAAACATGTCTGCCCCACACCTCCTGTCTCTCCCCTCCTCCCTTGTAGATTGTAAGCCTTTGCGGGCAGGGTCCTCTCTCCCCTCTGTATCAGTTGTCATTTATCATCACCATTGTATTTGTTCGACATTTGTTATGTATGTAACCCCCTGGAATGTACAGCACCATGGGATCAATGGCGCTCTAAAATAAATAATAACAATTAAACATTTCACTGCTTTTGGTCCTAATATAGCTGCATTAAAGCCAGTTGTTAAAAAGAAGTTCAAGCAATTCCCCTACCATTTCTACCTAATAAAAAATCTATTATTACTGGGGCAAAAGTAAATTATGATTGGACCTTTAAGCAAGTCATGTAGATAAAATGAAAGATCATAATACTGAAATATACTTGATACTATCAACTTGAAAAACCTGTTTTTAAGGACTGTAGGTCAAGTCATTGATCGACTATAAAATATCTAGAACATAAAACTCTGACCTTAGATCAAATCTAATGAACATTTTATTAAATGTTCTTATCACTGATCCCAGCACTTAAGTTATTACAATTGCAGTTCCTGACCTCATACAGCTGATGTAACAGAACCAATACCTTTGATAATAATTAAGCTGAGCCCTGAACATTGATGGTCAATGTTAAGTAGATGAGAATGGACACAATACAGGAAATACAAATACAAGTTTCAGCTATAATTAGATATACACAAAGGTTGTTATGAAAAACTAATGGTATATGGAATATTTCATTTTCTACTTAAATGCAAAGAAGAGCACTTAGCAAATATATAGTTTAAGAATGAGATTTGAAGACAAATGTCATGGTATTTGAGAATGTACAATAATTACAGTTACATTTGTTGGGAGAAATGAAGAGTGGTCTTGGTGACTGGGTGACAGAAAAGGCAGCCTTAATACAGCCGACAATGATAGCTCTTTCTTGCCCAAGAATTTAACAGTGGGTCAAGTCTAGACAGAGATTGCTAAGAGTCCATGCAGTAAGAATCTATATAAACTTAATAATACAGTCATATTTACCTCTATTTTTCTTTCATAACTTATCTATATATCTCTCTCATATCAATCTAAGCAAATTTTTTTTGTAATCACAGGCAACACCATTAAAAATGAAAACTTACTATTTAGCAATAAATTTACCTACAAATAATACAGTTAGAATTACATATACAGGTAGTCCCCGACATGCACCGTTCCCCACCGACCTACATCTGTCCCCTAAACGGAGACTTATGGGGAATGCTGGCACTTGTTGTTCCATGTTCCACAGCAGATAGTAGCTGTGGAACGATAAGTTCCAGCATGCCACAGCAGCACATGAGGTGAAATCTTATTATCAGTGGCACAGACAGCAGAACAAATGTAAAAACCCTTCCCTGCACTACCCAAAACTTAAAAATAACCTTTGGTGATGGAGTTACATTTAATAAAAATACCTGTTCAGACTTACATACAAATTCAACTTAAGAACAAACCTACAGTCCCTATCCCGTTCGTAACCCGGGGACTGCCTGTATTCAGTATAAAGTTGCATGCCGATATTATTTCAATCCATTATTTTACTTTGTAAGCAATTGCTAATTGCAGCCAAACCTGGTTTCTTTTGAGCAGCTAAATTCATGGGACAATTCTAGAAGTCCTTCCCAGTTTGCAGTCACAATTCAGGTTTCTAAACATGTGCCACCTGATTTTTATATAACTAGAACAAATTAAACTGTCTCCACATATATTCTATCACATTTGTAGTCTCTGTTCTACTGTAACATGCAGCCAGCACATTGTATTATCTGCCAGGAGAGGTCAACGTGAGGATATTAAATTCTGCAACATATCACTTGTGCACTAAATGCATAAACCACTCACACATTTCTCTCAGCCTTTTTAATACAAAAGGAGAAAAAAAAACAACAATGTAAAATTTGCCATGATGAAAAATCAATAAACCAGTAATTGCTTGGCTTATCGTAGTAAGGGAGGACAAATTAGTAAGCAGAGTTTAGTATCCATCCGGATTTTAGCGAAACAAGGAGAGTTTCAGGATCACTAAACCAGAAAGGGAGAAGGTCTCAGAGTGATAATTAAATCAACTCATGCTGATTTTCTGCCAAATTTATTTCCCAAGAGTATATAAAAATGTTTCACTGCTTACTAGTCAGGCGTAACTAATCAATTTACCATTGGGTTAACACACATGAGCAATATACAATGCAGATTTAACAATAAAGAACAATGACGTATTTCTAACATATGCTGCAAGTAAGAACATATTTTAATTCATAATATATGGAAAATCTTGTAAACAAAAATAACAGGTTGCTAAAGACTAGATTTAAGAAGCTCCTCAAAAACAAGTCCATTCTTAGGCCACCATTATATTAACACACAAAAGTCACATCTATAATATGTAAAATGCTGTATACCAAAGTAACAGGTTGCTAGAGACTACATTTCAGAGGCCCCTCAAAACTAAGTCCATTCTTAAGCCACCATTATATTAGTACACAGACGTCAGACCTATACCATGTTAAATGCTGTATACCAAAGTAACAGGTTGCTAGAGACTACATTTCCGAGGCCCCTGGAAAATAAGTCCATTCTTAGGCACCCATTATATTAGTACACAGACGTCAGACCTATACCATGTTAAATGCTGTATATAAAAGTAACAGGTTGCTAGAGACTAGCTTTCAGATGCCCCTCGAAAATAAGTCCATCCTTAGGCCATTATATTAGTACACAGACATCAAACCTATACCATGAAAAGTGCTGTATATAAAAGTAACAGGTTGCTAGAGACTAGATTTAAGAAGCCCCTCAAAAATAAGTCCATTCTTAGACCACCATAATATTAATACACAAAAGTCACACCTATAACATGTAAAATGCTGTATATAAAAGAAACTGTTTGCTAGAGACTAGATTTAAGAAGCCGCTCAAAAACACATCCCCCTTAGGCCACCATTATATAAATACACAAAATCACAACTGTAACATACATGTAAAATTCTGTATACAAAAGGTAACAAATTTAGTCTTTAGAAACCTGTTACTTTTGTATATAGAATTTTACACACATGTTAAAAGGGTAACTTGTGTGTATTAAAAAAATGGTGACCTAAGGTTGGACTTGGTTTTCATAAATCTAGTTTTAGCAACCTCTAAAGTCCCTCAAAAACAAGTCCAACCCTAGGCCCCCATTATTTTAATACACATAAGCCACACCTATTACGTACAGGTAAAATTCTCTATGCAAAAGTAACATATTGCTGAAAACTAGATTTATGGAGTCACTCAAACAAGTCCATGCTGAGGCCACCATTACATTACTGCAGACAAGTAACACATATAAAAGTTTAAAATTCAATTTAATGCAAAACAAATTAAATAAAAGTCTAGTAAATTATATTTCTACAAGCATTTAACAAAATTTTGCACCTTTTTTGCATAATTCTACCACAACACTGAAAAAATATGCTGAAAAGATTAAGCCATTTAGTGTTCAGATTTGCACTGAAATCCTGTTTTTTTTCCTTCCATTTTCATAAAGTCTTACAAATCAAAAGAGTCACAAACACAAAAAACCTCAGTACTGTATAATGTAATAATTATTTCTTGCCCCCAGAGATGATATCCCATTCAGCAAATTAGCATGGCTCTTATCTAAGGGCAAATGAAATCAAAATTTCAAATTGGGAAGAGGCAGCTATTTATTTTCCCTTTTCCTTCTTTTTTGTCCCTTCTGAAATGGTTTCTTTTTGTGTATATGTCCTTTAAATAGCTACCGGGGCCTTAGTAATTAAAACAGCACCAGCCTCCAGTCTCTAATCTGCAGCCCGGGTCAGCTGTCTGTAGATTCTAATTTGTCCCCCATTTGTATTCATGACAGCAGAATGCTGAATATTTAACAGCAAGCTGGCAGGAGGGGGTATTGGTGAGCTTGGAGGTCAAATAATTTGATTTCACAGCAGATTACATCCAACATCCAACATCTAATCTCACATCGTTTGGTAACAAAATTACAATAAAAGCAGTGTTATGACACATCTACTGGAGGCAAGGAGCCGGACAATCTTTTATTTCTTCTGCTCAAATTAATAAACAGTTTAAAAAGCTCCATGTTTAATGTATTTGCTTATTTAACTGCATTTTAGACAGTTTGATAGCAGAGCTTGTTTTTTTTCTCAAGCAATCATGATTAAAAATAGGAAAAGATCAGTGAATTTGCTTATCTGAGTCATAATTATGCACAGTAAAAGTATTTTTAATATATGTGAGGCTGGAAACAAAATTGCAATGTTCTACAATTAATAGGAGAGGATCCGAAATGCATCATTTGTGAAAATATATATAAAAAGAAAAGTGAGAGTCGTCGAAGAGAGTTTTGGCCGAAGTCATTTTAGTGTAGATCGAATGAGCCAGTGCTTGGCAATAGCAAGGAAATCTTGAATATGAAAAACAGAGTTCAAACAGCGGCTGAAGTTGTAAATCAGGTGGGAAGAGTGGAGAGAAAGGTGTAATGCTCTGGACATATTAGTTAGTTCCATGTATAAAAGAAGCCAAAAAATAGATGGCAAAACGGCATTCTTGATAAATCATTTTAGCTAGGAAACTAGCTAGGCTTCTTTATGGTAGTACAGCTGGGAAGCCCTTTTTAATCTCTAATCTTAGATCTAAGGGCTACAAGTCTACCCAGAAAGGAGGCAAGGGACAATCTCGTAACATAGAATAGGTCATTTAGAATATTTAGATCAAGATGTATGCGCATTTATAAATATTCATTCACCTATACTATTCATCTACCTACCTATAATGGAGCTCCTACTGTCAGTAACAATAACTCAAGGTGTCATAGTGCCAGGTAAGACCAGATCAACCTCTGAAATCCTTTTCAATGCAAGAACCCACCAAAACTACTGAGACTAGCCCTCAATTTACATCTCCAAAGCCAATATGCACATATGCAAGGCACCATAAACTCCAGCTGCATGACATCTTGAAGGGGTTTTGCTATCTGGTAGAATTCCTTCTGAGGCCGGCTCAAAGCTTGGTACGAGCCAGACTCAGAGAACAGGGAGAGAGCTATGCTTGCTCACTTCTACCTGTTCATTTCTATGGGATATCTGAATATAACTGAGTAAGTGTGTTTAGGCTTATTTAGGACTCCCATAGACATGAAATGAGGATCAGCTGTGCAAGTGTGGCTTTCTCCTTGTTCTCCGAGGCCGGTCTCGCCAGATGGCACAACTCCTTTAAAGTGGTATTAAAACATCTGCCTACTGTTTAAACATAAAGGAGATATTCCACTGTCTGCAATATACTTTCCACTCTGTGTTCCTGTTTGTTCAATAGTGCTATATCATGTGAAACCTATAGTCTTGGATACACGGTCTCTGTATTTCAGCTTTCCATTTTAGTCTCCATAAACAGGGAATTTTGATACTGTCACAATCCACAAAATCCTGTACATTTATCATCAAACTACGGCTTGGGTCACATCGGCTCTGGAGGTTCCGTTCGGAAAAAGTGACCCCCTCGAGTTCCGTTCACTACAGACACCAGAGGCGCCCGATGGACCCTATCAATTACAATGGGCCCATTGGGTTTCCGCCATAGTGTCTGTAGTTGAGACATGAATAGTGAACGAATCCCGTGGGATCCGTTTTTTACTTCTGTCACAAAGGTTCTGAACAGAACCTCCAGCAGAGATGTGAACCTAGCCTAAAGGCTGCTGCACTTTTTTTTCCTTAAAAACATGTAAAAAAAAAATAAAATTCTGACGAAAAAGAGCATTCTGTTTTTCTTTTACATTGAGTTCAATGTGAAATCAAAATAAAATGGATGGTCATCCGTTTGCATCCCCTTTTCTGTCTCTTTAAAGGATCCGTTTTTAATTCCTGCTCATGTAAAGAAATTTCAGACCTAGAAAAAAAAAAACACAGACATCCTTTTACACTGCTAAAAAATGGAGACAAACTGATGTCAACGTATTCATTTTTATTAACTGATAACTGT
Source organism: Phyllomedusa bahiana (assembly GCA_025379985.1). Lineage (NCBI taxonomy): Eukaryota > Metazoa > Chordata > Amphibia > Anura > Hylidae > Phyllomedusa > Phyllomedusa bahiana. The sequence continues at coordinate 106,049 of JAODAL010003359.1, forward strand.
GAAGGTTCAGTTAAAAAATACTATACTTCAGTTCGTCTCGGTTGATGCCATCCATTTTTGATGGCTTTCAAAACACAGATGTGAATCCACCCTAAAGCTCTTGTATTAATTCACTTGAAAGCCTATCCCCTTTTTCTGACACCAATTAAATGTTGTAGGCTTCTTTGGCTGCTGATCTTATTTTTATATTCAGGCTCAATCTCATATATATCAATGTCCTGGGATGGTCCTGTGGAACATCTTTACAACAAGCATTATGATGCAGTCTTGACAATATCAGGGAAGTGTCACTTAGCACCCGCTGAAGCCGTCCTCTAGATCCCACTTTTGTATACTCTTCGGTAAATTCATGTTGATAAGGTGCTTATAATGCTGTAAATCTGTCTAAACAATACTCAGATGTATACTCATGTTTTGGATGTGTTCTGTCTGCTAGACATTACGATAGATACATTAAGCCCTAACAACAGCTTTATCACTAGACTTGAACTGGAAGCCAATGTTTTTATGTAATCACCATACTAATCTGCGCTTTTTAGAATACTCTAATAGTGCAATAGTATGTTTGTTTTTTCTTTTTTAGATTTTATTCAAGCAAAGATAATGCTGGTTGAATGTGCTCTTCAGACCTACCTGTCTATTCCCCTTTTTTTTAATATGTTACTAAGAATTTAATAGGTGATAATTTAAGCCCTCTATTCATATATTAATTGTGTATAGACCATTAGCAGCATTATTTTTTCTTCATACTTTTTATTTCTTAAATTAGTGTATCATACAAAACTTTAAAACACTTCTCTTCTTCATTGGCAAAACATCCTTTAGACAAAAGCGTAGTATATGTAGAAAAATAGGTAAAAATACCTTACATCCCACGAAGGTCTTACATGTAGTAGCAAGGAGTAGCTCGGACAACCGGGTGTCACACACATGAGTGCAACGTTTCGAGGGTAAGACATGCCCCCTTTGTCTATCTTAGAGCATGTCCCTACAGCAAAGCTTTCCAGCAGGATTTACAGATGGTTTTGAAAGCCGTCTGTAAACCGACTGTCTACCTTTTACATGGACCTCAAAGGAAAATCCGTGCAGCAGTCCCCACTGCAAGGATTTTCCGCTAGATGGTTTTTTAGACTGCCGGCGGTCCGAAAAACATAGAACACGTTCATTCACATGAACATGTCGGTGCGAAGGGGGAGGGCTTTTCTCCACAAACTGCAGAGAAAAGCCAGCCCCCTTCGTGCCAAAAACAGACCAAATACCTGTGGGCATTTCCCGACCGGTATTTGGTCTGTGCCGTGTACTTATTGTGTACCTCTGAGGAATACAAGAAAACTTGACTTCTACACATGTTAAATAATGGATGTAGAAAAACTAGTATTCTTTCTTTAACTTTCTATCAAATATCTGATGATAGTACATTTCCTAAACGATGACACAATGTGTGGATAATGCTATATACACTGACCTTACTTGTATTCGTTTGCTATAAAGAGAGAGATCAGCAAAGTCCTGAAATCTTATACCACAACAAAAAAAAGTAGCTATTAGGCTATGTTCACACGGCGTACTTTCGGCACGCATTTTGCCGCGTATTTGCTCGCTAATACAGGTGAGATGCGTGCTGAAATTACAGTAATACACAGTTCTCATAGAGAACTATGGATGACGCCTCCTCTTCCCGCTCATACAATATGATTGCATTGTACGCGGGGAGATAAGTGACATGTCGCTTTTGCGCAGTGAGTAATGCATGTCAATGGGGCCGGCGTGCTGCTGTCCCCCTCCCCTCGCGCCTCGGGAGTAAGTGCTGATTACAGTACGCGCCGCAATACATCGTGTGAACATAGGGCTTGTTCACACGGCGTTTTGGATCCTTTTTACGATCCTTTTTGGCCTTGAAAAGCGCATCCGGAAAGCGGATCGAAAACGCAGCATTGGATACTTTATTTGCATCCGTTTTGGAATGCTTTTTCATTGCTTTTTTTCCCGCATCCCTTTCCGGATGCGTTTTTCAGAGGACGGCGGGGGATCTCCATCTCCCTCTCTCGACCTCGCCTCCCACAGCAGCACCTTGTCCTCCCAAGCAGCCCCGTCCTCCCACAGCAGCACCTCGTCCCAGCTCACCTCGTCCTCCCACAGCAGCACCTCGTCCCAGCTCACCTCGTCCTCCCACAGCAGCACCTCGTCTCCCAGCTCACCTCGTCCTCCCAGAGGAGCACCTCTTCCCAGCTCACTTCGTCCTCCCACAGCAGCACCTCGTCCTCCCACAGCAGCACCTCGTCCCAGGTCACCTCGTCCACGCCGATCAGCAGCCCCCGATATCCAGCGCCGCCGCTCACCTACCCCCGCGCATCTCACCTGCCCCGCCGGTCCCGCGATCTGCGCCGCCGCTCACCTGCCCCGCTTACCCTGAAAGCCGCACCGGCCCCCGCCATCCAGCCGCCACTCAACCTGCGCCGCTCCCGCGAGCCAGCCCTGCTCACTGCGCTTTTCGCATCCGCTTTCAGGATGCAAAGCGCAGTTTGTTACTACCAGGAGTGTGGAGCGCTTTTGGACAAGGGTGCCAAAAGCGCACTCCATTATCTCCTATGGGCTTTCATTTGCGTAAACCGCAATAAAAAATTGACATTCAATTCTTAAAGCGGATCCGAAAAGCGCATTTGCAGGAGAGCTCTCAAAAAGCGCATCGCTGATCTCCCTTTGGAACAGCGATGCGCTTTTGCCATTCAACTCAATGTTAATCACACTGACAATTGTTAGATCCATTTTACGGATCCGTAAAACGGATCCGTAAAACGGATCACAAAAACGCCGTGTGAACAAGCCCATACCTTTAAAATGTAACTTTTCATTTACAAACAAGATCAAATCAAAACAAGCAATAATTTACACATCAACGTATCTCAAATGCACGGGACAACTAAATTAGCCACCTACACTTATGTCCCTAACAGAGGGGCATATAAAATGTGTGAATCAGGGTTTACATAAAGTTTTAAGTAAGTAAACCCTTTGTAACTACCGGTATCTCTGCTGTTATTACTAATAAAAGGTCTGATGGTTATGGAGGTCATAAAGATAGAAAAGCTCAATATAGCTAAATAACATACTAACACTTGTACTGTTCATGTCTTTTTTAAGTATAATGAGTAAATATTCATAATACAAGGAGAAAAAATTAAGTGAACCTTTAACCCCTTAAGGACCCAGCCTGTTTTGACCTTCCTGACACAGCCCTATTTTTGAAATCTGACATGTGTCAATTTATGTGAGAATAACTTTTTGACACTTTTACCTATTCATGTGATTCAGAGATTGTTTTTCTCGTGACACATTGTGCTTTAAGTTAGTAAGAAATTTTTATCCATCCCATTGTTTTTTTTGTGAAAAATATCAAAATTTCATAAAAATTTGGAAAAATTAGCGATTTTGAAAGTTGCAAAATTTCTGCGTGAAAGGGACGATAATTATTCACCACAAAATAGTTTATTACTAGCATCTACCATATGTCCACTGTTGGTTGGCATCATTTTTTAAATGCGTTTTTTTTTTTTTTTTTACATTAGGGGACCTTAGAAATTTAGTAGTAATTTCTCACATTTTCAAGAAAATTTGCAATATGCATTTTTTTAGGGACCACTCCAGTTCTGACGTGGCTTTGAGGGCCTGCATGTTTAGAAAACCCCCATAAGTGACGCCATCTGAGAAACTAGACCCCTTAACGTATTTACAACACTATTTAGGAAGTTTGATAACCCTTCAGATATTTCACAGAAATTAAAGCAAAGTGGAGGTGAAATTTCAAAATTTTCCTTTTTTTTTGCAGATTTTCAAGAATTATCCATTATTCAATGGAATACGGTAAATGTGACTAGGTAAATGCAACTTTAAAAACAATTCCCCCAGGTCTGCATTTTTTTGAGATATCCCATATGTGGCCCTAGTGCATTATTTGGCTCACCCATAAGCCCCAGAATAGAGGAGCACCTACTATACTCTGGGGGCTCATTTTTAATACGATTTTTTTAGGCGCCATTTCAGGTTTGGGGACACCCTAAGGTGCTAAAACTTAATAACACCCCTAAATAACCGCATATTGGAACCTACAACCCCTTAATGAATATATCCAGGGGGGCATTGAGTATATAGACCCACAGGTGATTCACAATTTTTTTTTAGCATAAGGGTGTGAAAATTAAAAAAAAAAAATTTTTTTTTAATAATCTGCAATTTTAGCTTCAAATGTTTATTTAACAAGAATCCTGGAAAAAAAAACCCTAAAACTTTGTTTAAACAATTTCTTCCAAGTTCGGGAATACCCTACATGTGGTTGTAAACTGCTGTTTGGGCGCATGCAGGGCGTATAAGGAGGGAGCGCTATTTGCTTTTGGAACGCAGATTTTGGTGGGGCCATGTCGCAATTTGCAAAGCCCCCAAAGTAGCAGAACAGGCGAAAAACCTTCCAGAAGTCGCCCCATTTTGGATTCAACACCCATCAGGGATCTCATCTAGGGTGTAACTGGGGCATTTTGGATGCACAGGTGTTCCATAGTTTTTTTTTAGCATTGGGCAATGAAATTGGGAGAAAAAACGCAGTTCGGTCATTGTTTTTTTTAGTTTTTAATTTTACAGCATTCGCCGTGCAGTGTAAATGATGTATAACTTTACTATGGGGGTCGGTACAATTACAATGATATAGATTTTATATAGTTTTTTCGTTTTAAATTTCTTTTACACAGTAGAAATACGTCTATAAAAAATTGCGTTTTTTAAAGTTGTCCTATTTTGACAGCCATAACTTTTTATTTTGCTGTGTGCAGAGCTGTGATGGCTTGTTTTTGCGGGATGAGTTGAAGTTTTTATTGTTACCATTATGGGGTGCATATGATGCTATGTTCACTTTTTTTAAGTTTTTTCTGAGATGTTTTGAACAAAATACAGCAATCTTGGTATGTTTTTTATTTTTATTTTTTATACGGGCACTGTACGGTATATATGACATAGTAGCTTTACTGAGCAGTCAATACGATTACACCGAAACCCAATTTGTATATTTTTTTATGTTCTACTGCTTTTATACAATAAAAACACTTTTATTCAACCAGGAAAATACGTTTTTGCATCGCCATAGTCTGAGAGCCATAACTTTTAAATTTTACTGTGCTTGGAGCTGTGTAGGGACTTGTTTTTTGCGAGATGAGTTGATGTTTTTATTAGTATAATTTTTGGGGGGGCTTTTTGATCGCTTTTTGATCGCTTTTAAATCCATTTTTTGGAGGCCAGGGTGAAGAAAATACTACAATCCTAGTAGTGTTTTTTATTTTTATTTTTAACAGGGCTCACCGTGCAGTATCCGTGATAAATTAGCTTTACTCTTTGGGTCGCTACGATTATGGCGATACCCTATTTATATAGTTTTTTTATGTTAAAGCACTTAAAAAAAAAAAAAAAGTGTTTTAGTGTGTAAAACAATATTTATGCATCGCTATCTTCTGAGAGCAAAACATTTTTTATATTTCCGTATACAGAGCTGTTTAAGGACTTTTTTTTTTGCGGGATGACCTGACGTTTTAATTGGTGTAACTTTGGCGTTTCTCGGTGTTTTTGATCGCTTTTTTTTCCATTTTATGTGCTGCGGGATGAACAATAATCTTAATTCTGTGATTGTTTTTTTTTTTTTTTTACGGCGTTCACCGTACGGGTTAAATAACATGACAGATTTATAGGCAGGTCGTTACGCACCGCGGCGATACCAAATATGGGTACTTTATTTAGTTTTTTATCTTTTTTGGGGCGATTGCCGTTGTAAAGGGGGAAAAAGGGGGGTGTAACGTATTTTTATTTTATTTTTCGTGTTTGTGTTTTACTTGTTTTTTTCACTTTTTTTCACTTTTTCATTTTACTTTTCCCCATAGGGATTTGAATGAGAGATCTTTAGAAACTCTCATTTAATAGGAATCAGTGCATAGCTTGTTGGGTAGACTAGTTCCTATGACAACTGTCAGTCACGATGCCGGGCAGCCCACAGGGCCGCCCGGGGATTGTGACGTCACAGACAACCCGGAAGGCAATTCTCTGCCTTCCGTGGCTGTCCCGTCAGGGGGCAGGAGCTGGCAGGGTCGTCCCTGTTCCTGCGCTGCTGCCGCCGAAGAGACGCAGGAGGAGCGATCTCCTCCTGCTCTCCCTTATTATTTCGACCCGATCGTCGTGATAATTAAGGGTTAACCGGCCCCCCGGACGATCCGGGGGCGGGGCCGACGCTGCGGGATGTCAGCTGTAATATACAGCTGACCACCCGCGCCGATTTGCGCGAAAATCTGCTTTAGAGTTCACGCGATCCTCAGGACGTATCCATACGTCCAGGTGCGTGAACCCCCAAACGACCTGGACGTATGGATACGTCTAAGGTCGTTAAGGGGTTAAATTGAATATTCTGTAGATCCCCAGTTACCAGAAATCACCTATACCAAATTCCTGTCATAGCAACTAAGATTTGTACAAAATTAGGAAGAATTTTGGACCATTCCTCCCTGCCATTGGGTTGCAGTTCATCAATACTTTTAGGATGCCTTGCGTTCACTGCCTTTTCAGGTCATGCCCCAGCATGATAATAGCGATACTGGCACAGCATTGACTTATCCATTAAAATATACAAATCTTTTTCCACCATATATGTTGACTTGCTTGTGTACTTTGGGTTATCATCTTGTTGCACCCCCCAGACTGCCATTTGAGGTCACAGACTGCTGCCCTATTCTCCTGTAAAATTTTTCGACACATCTTAGAATATATTGTTCCCTCAAGGACCACAACATCTGCAGGTCCTCAAGTTTAAAGGATTTTGCTTTTTCCACCATGATTCACATCAGAGATGAGGTTTTGGTGTGCAGGGTTTTTTTATACCAAAAATGTTGCACTTTTGTCTCACCTGTCCACAAACCGTAAGGCAACAATGGTCCTAACATGGACACAATTCTTGTTCAGGTTTTCCTACCTGCCGCCCCCATTCGTGCCAAAAACAGACGCAATACCGTTCGGCATTTCCCGACTGGTATTCAGTCTGTACCGTATAAATGACCCCTTATTGTGTACCTCTTAGAAATACAAGAAAACTTGACTTCCATACATGTTTAATACTGGATGTAGAAAAACTAGTATTCTTTCTTTAACTTTCTATCAAATATCTTGAATTATTGTTGCCTTTTACTACTATAAATAATTACAAAACAATTTACGAAAACATGAAAACATTTGTCAGGCAAAATAAAGCCATTTAAAAACAGTATTGAAACCTAAAACAAAATACAAACTAAAGTATTTTGAAGGATGTTAATAGGATGAATTAAATATTAAATATACTATAATTTATTTAAAGCAAATCTAGAAATCAGGCTCTTATAGTAATACAATTAACCGGGTCTGGACTGTAATATTTAATATTTTTAATAACAAAAATACCCAGTAATAAAAGGCTCCTGGGCATTTCTGTAATGTGACAGGTGCAAATCATTTTACCAAGCAGAACAATAACATTTCAAAGAAATAACGATTCACAATCAAATAACCTGAAGAGGACAAGTGATGGAAATTTTCTAGCTAAACCAGCAATGACAGCAAATGGTCCACACAAAAAAACAGGTAATGTTAATATTTTTAACGGTCGAGGAAATGCTTGGTGTAGGTGGAAAACCGTAACAGACATATTTGTTTTTATCTTCAATTTGTGGATTTCCCAAAGGAACCTAGCTTTTTTTCTTTAGCTGAACAGTTCTAATGAGAGAGAACATTGTTTGGAATCAGCCTATGGTGATTGATTTGCTATCAGAGGGGACCTGTCAGTACTCCTGACATATCTGTTTCAGTAAATACTTGCATATTCCATGAAATAACAATGCTAGAGTACTTTTCTTAGAACTGTGCATTGTGTCATTGCTCTGTTACTCTCTTTGGGAATATACACAGTCAAATCACATTATTATGACCACCAGAGTAAATGGCTTGTGCAGCATGGACAATGATTAAACAGGCTGGGAGCGCCACAGGTTGTCACAGTTATCTGCAGCCATGCTGACTGATGTGCAGTCCACAGGTGTGTGTGTGTGTGAGGGGGGTTCATGGTGAAGGATGCACACAGAAAACAAGATAATCAAGGTGGCCAGATAGATGTTCGATTGGGTACAAGTCTGGTGAATTAGGGGACCAGGGTGGTACTTGGAAGTGTTAATCATGCTCTTCCAACCAATGTTGGACATTTCAAGTCATGTGACATGTCGTATTTTCTTGCTGGAAGATCCCATCCACCCCAGGAAAGACAATTAGCATGTATGGGTGTTTGTGAAATGCAAGGATGGATTCATACCCAAATTGGTTAAGAGTGCCTTCAACACTGATGAGTAGCACAAGTAGCAGCAATCACAGGGTAATCAGAGCAGAACCTGGTAAGTGGAAGCCCCAAATGCAAAATATTTAGTAAGGGCCTCTTCCCCCAATAAAGTCACTGAAATAGAATACATGGCTAAGTTAATACGGTATTTTAGGACACTAAATAAGTGATGGACTATGTTTAGGACAGGCCATCAACATCAGATCAGTAGGAGTTAAATTTCCCGTATCCACAAATATTGGCTGCAACAAGGTTTCCATTTTGGCAACACATAACTTTTACATTATTCTATTGACATTACTAAAAGGGGCTTGTTTTATGAAGGGCGAGTTTTATTTTGAATGATATCATTCAAGGTATCATATAATGTATTAGGAAACAAAAATAATACTTATGGGGTGATATAGGGAAAAATAAGTTAAGTGTGGCATTCTTTTTGGGCTTCTTTTTAGAGTTCATTCTGCAGTATATGTAACATATTAAGGGGGTTTTCTTACCACAATGTTTAGCTTTAGACATGTAGGCAAAGGTAAATAAAGATTACCAAACACATTACTGTTCGGATTTTGCTTTGTTTACTAAACAGAATTTATATCCTGCTTGTATACACAAGCTTTCCTGGGTTTACCCAACCCCCTGTCCAAGGCCCCCCAGGTTTTGTTTTCCCCTGGCTTTCTCTTCCAGCCAGGAAACTTTTTATCATTGTTTTTGGGGAGACCTAAACAACCTTTGGGCCTGTAGCCTTGTGCACTACAATGTACAAACCTTCTGTACTCATGTCACTGAAACAGCATCATCTAGGAATAGCAGAGATGATGTGCCAATAAATGCTGTAAAACCACTGACAGTCTAACCAGGAATTGTGAGTCTGAAGCTGGCTGTGAAGAGCAGGCTCTGTGAAACAGCATGGTGAGAACACCCCTTTAACTTCAGTTTGCAGGTCAGTACAATATCAGGAAAACAACGTTTACAAAAGTTTTCATTATGTTCTATTACATAAAAAGGAAAAAAAAAAAACTTTGCATTGCCAATTTTTAAGATCAATAACTTTATTTTTCTAATTTTTTCAGCTGATTTATGCCAGAATAATCTTTGTGGGGTGTGGGGTAGCTATAGCTATTGTTGGTACCATTTAGGAGTACAAACAACTTTGATCACTGAAACAGCATTTTAACATTTTGGATAAATACACTTATATATTATTAGACTGAACTATCACAGATGTGACAATACAAATTATGGCATGGACAGATTGCAAAATACCACAATGTAAAAGAATGGTAAAAATTAAGATACCACAATGTGGCAGTCACATTAAAGTCTGCTCCATCTCTAACTGTCATCTATGATCCTGGCCAGTGTTGTAACCAGCAGCTGGCACCTCCTGTAAGTGGAGCAAGCTCAGCTACTCCATGCATATGGACTAACTTGGTGATATAAAATCATGTCATGTGACAATTATGGGCTCTTCATTGTTTACAAGGCGCAGCTCAACCCCAGCCATCAACAAAATGCATGGTCAATCAGATGAACAGCATATTGATCTTAAGGACAAGCCATCAACATAAAACTCCCACAAAACTCCTTTGAATGAGACAGAGTTCCTCACTTTCTGATATTACGAGGGAAAGGGGATGTGGGCTATGCCTAATCCTTTATTTTCTCTTGAAATAATTGGACCATGAAGGTAGAGGCTACAGGGCTATTGTTTCTTTTGCCCTCCCTGTAGTCTGGCTCTGGTGATAAGGGCATGTCCCCACCACACGGGTTTGCGGCCGCTTTTTCAGATGGTTTGCGGTTTTGCAGACCACCTGAAAAAACGTCCGAAAATGAGCACAACGGGCTCTTATGGAAAACCCGTGCAACAGTCCCCACTGCACAGCTTTTCTGCCCGCGGGCCGCCCGAAAATCATTTATCATGCACATTCTTCCGTCCAGTTTTCGGACGGAATCTGTGCATGTCAATGTGAAGGGGGAGGGCTTTTCTCCGCTGATCGCAGAGAAAAGCTGTCCCCCCGCGGCCGTGTGCACTGCACACAAACTGGCCAAATACTGGTCGGATAAACCGACTGGTATTTGTCCATTGCCGTGGGGATGCGCCCTAAGGCTGCCATAGATTAGATGATCTACACAGAGAAGAATCCAGACAGTTAAGGTAAACAGCAGAGGCAATTTCTTTGTTTTTTCCATGAAAAAATGAAGTAACATTCCTGTGCCCTCTGAACATTTAGACCCTACAGCAGCTTCTTCAGCTGTTACACTCTTGTTTCAAATCCTATCTGTACAATAGGAATATTAATTATGGGTCATTAAATATGCATTTTAGAAATGATCTCACATATGTTAAGTTTTGTTTCCTCAGAATCATAGTTATTGACCTACCAAACCACTGAGTGACAACACGTAAAAAACCTCCAACAAAGGGAAAACTTCATTGCAGTCTTTACCTCTTTTTAAATTTAAAGGGGTTAATCTGAAATTTCCCATTTCATCCCTTAACCCTAGATATCGGGTTTAACAAAAATTAGCAAATTAACATAAGAGAAAGAAAGATATTCTTTAATAAAATTGAGGACAGTGAAAGTTTTGAAGTGAGATCAGTTTTGCATACATTATTTAAATTTTCTTCATTACACTGAAAAAGTTATATATTTTCTTTTAAAGGATCAATGAGAAAATGTTTAAACGCCAATATCCTAAAACCTCTAAAGATGATTGTGAGCATTAGCTTTATTCTACAATGAATAATAACTCAAAAGCAAAGATAAATAACAGTGTGGAAGTAGGCCTACAAAGAAGCCGAGAATGGCTACATGCCACCCGATACGTCGAAGAATTCCCCCAATTAATTTAAAGTGGGAAAAACAAATAATTGGGTTCCCTTTTATTCCCTGATATGGAGCTTGGGACTTTGATGTTGTAGCAAATGCAAATAATAAATTACATAAAATGATCATTAATAGCATTTTGGAGATAAAACTAAATAATAACTGAATAAGAAAAAAATACTCACAAAACCTACCTAACCTCTTTTTCCCTAATTTTTTCTGTTTTTATTTTTTTTCAATAAGACCTTTTTATCCCCACGGGCTTTGGGACTGAAACAATTATTCCTACAGCATCTCTCCTGATATATTTGGCCAGTGTCTATTCACTTGTACCTTAAGCACTGCATATAACATCCTTTTAAAAGGGGAAAGTTCATCCCAAAAAAAAAGTTTATTGTTTAAGGGCCTGGTTTTTTTTGTTAAACACAATTTTTTTTGGGTTTTATTTTTTTTTAAATTTTTATAACTTTTTAAAATTTTTTAATTAAATTATTTTGTCCCTTTCAGTTTTTCCCTTTTGGCCCCTAGGCCTTGTTTTTCACTGCTTTAACAGCAGTCAAGAGATTCTTTCCCGTACTTTATGCACATAGGAGACTTTTAAAAATGACTCAGTCCTATTGCTTCTAAAAAAGGGGTTTTCTTTCAAAGCTCTGTGACCCGGGAAAAAAAGTCAGATGCAAAGGGGGGTGAAAGGGGGAAAAATGTGACCCAAACTCCTTCCCCCCGTAAAATGGGGATCCGTGGAAAACCCTTTACAAATGGTGTCTCCTTTTAGTTTGACCTTTTTTGTCTGATAATTTACAGAAAAATGAGGGTCTTTTTTCTACAGAACAGGGAAATGTTTAGACATTGTTTGGCTTAGTGGCCACGGGGAAAAAATGCAACTAAGAAATTTTTAAAAAATTTTTGAAAGGGTTTTGGAAAAATTAAAAAAAAAAATAACCCAAAAAATTTTTTAAAAAATGTTTTAAAATACAAACGGAGTTTTAAAAAAAAAATCATTTTTGATGGGAAAATTCCCCTTTAAAACCCCCCCCTTATCTTACACCTAAACTCCATGAATGTTGACGGGAAATATGCTTTTTTCAACCCGACCCGCTTTTCCAAGGCAATTTTTGCACTAATGTTACATTTTTTAAAAACAAGCCTAAATATACCAGGAAGCCTTAGATGGATTTGAAATAAATTGAATTGAAGGGCCCCGGATTTTTTTTTCCCACCCAAATGTAAACCAAAAAACCCAATCAACAAAAGAAACCTTTTCAGGGTGCATTCACAGCCTTATCCCCTCACCCCAAAAAAAAAAAAGGCCGCTTTTGTAACTTTTTAACTGCTTTAGTTCAGTACCAGTTTTTTGTCTTACACAGAATTATGGATTTGCAAAAAAATTTAGAAATCAAAGGAACATTGACAAATTTAAAAATTTTTAAAAAATCTTCACTCATATAAATGAATGCTCCAACTATCTTAGAACGTGTTCTTTTAAACTTGTTAGACTAACAGCCAGAGCCGTCTTAACAGAATTTTGGGCCCCTGGGCATAGCACTGCATGGGCCCTTTTCCCAAATCAATGTACCCCCTGACCATGCCTCGAACCCCCCTCAACACCCCTTTATCACACACAGGGGCACCCAAGACTATTTGGGCAAGGGGAGCCCGGCCCCTTCCCACCTTTTTTATTTTTTTTGCACATTCAAAAAACATAAAACCTTTAAAAAAGAAACCCAAACCCAAGGGAATCGGGGTAAAAATTTCTGTTTCCTTGGACAAAAAAACCCCCACAGGGGCCCCAAAAACTTATGGGGCCCCCGGGCAACGCTATGACCCAATGGAAAAAGAGGGCACTGCTAACAACCTGTCTTCACCCCAAAAATTTGAAAAATGGTCACAATAAACTAAAAGCAGCAGAGTTTTTGGCATGTTAACTTCCTCTTTCCTCCCATCCCTTACGGGGTCAATCTTAAAAGTTGTCAAATTTACAACTTTCACCTGTAGTGGCCGAAGTTGAATTTGGGGGCGTGCTTCTTTCGGGCTCTTCTGCCCCCCTCTTCCCCTCCCCTCACACACGGCGCTCCTTAACTTCATACAGAAAGGGGGGGGGGGTTTTCTCCAAATTAACCCCGTGTGTTGCCAGGCTTTCGGAAGGGGTGACTAGAGTGTAGAAAGGGGCTGTGAACATTGATTAGAACAAAGAGGGGTAAGTTTCCCATATCCCCCCTTTTTCTTTCAATCTCCACACTCCGCAACAACAAAACCTGTCAAAAAACACAGGGGAGCTGGGGAAATGTTACTATACTCGATGGTCACTAATACCAACAAAGATTCACATGCCCGTCTTTAATATTATAAGGACAGTTCCACAACACCATGATTAAGTAACACAACCCCTGCTGTCACATCTATCGTGTAAAGGGGAAAGGAACAGGCACACACAGGATTAAACCAGGGAGCACGGGCCCCAAAGCCAATCCTCCCTCCCCCTCCCTCCCCTACAGAAAACATTCTGTGCAGGGTGGCTCCTGCTAACCTTCTTTAAAGGGTGATAGTCTTCAACCTACAGCCAGTGGATAAGGATAAAAAGGTCCTGCTAAGAATTTTGGGAGTTGGGGCCCCCCTACTAACCTAACTCAAAATCAGTGGACATTTGTAAAAAAAACAAATTGCAAAACGCTTGTTTTTTAAAAAATCTTTTAAATTTAAAACCCCAAACATTTAGCGACAACCCCTTTAAAATTTACTCTCTCATCAATCCATTCACACTTATGGAAACACAATTCCTTTTGGAAAATGCTAATGTACCGCTCCTCTGTCAGCAAAGTAAACTCCTTTTTTTTCCATTCATTTCCAAAAAAAACAGTCAGTAAGTTAAGGATCATCTTTTCAACACTCTCTGATATTTCAAATAATAATTGGGCAACCCTCATATCCCACCAATTCCCACTTAGAGGGAAATTTTTATATGTTTTTTCACTACAATCCTAAGTGGGTTGTACGAAATGGGCCTTATACAAACAGGCACTAAAAGAAACCACCAAAACATGCCCATTACAAAAAACACATCCTTTCCCCTCTTTTTACAAATTATAGGGTTATATGTAATACTTGGCCCTTAGAAGGGTTACATCACACCCCCTTCTTTTTTCCTTTTTGGGATCCCCCTCACTTTTTCCTTTTCTCTAAAACTTTATTCCCCTCTTCTGGGAAAAAAAAAGACAAAATTAACAATTTTAATTTCATTTAATTATAACAGTAGATAACTTTTAGGGAAAAGTCAAGAAAGCAGAAGAAGTTGTAGTCTGTACAGATTCAAAAAAACAGCTCTAAAAATAGGCCACAAGGACAAGATCACCTACATTACATGCACACCTGAAGTGAACACACAACAAATATATACATATAGATAACCTTTCTTTCTAGTCTTGTTTTGTTTTCTGATTGTATACTGTATTATTCTATTTTCTGCATAAAAAATGTGGGGGACTTTTTCCCAAGCTCTTGGGGTTTAAATTTTTTTTACGATCTTCAGTATTTTTAAAGGGGTATTCCCATCTGGTGTTCTGAACAGGTTTTCCTGTGTCTGAGCCGGAAAAACAGAAAGCTTGCCACTTAAGCATAGTCAACTCCTTCTATCTATGTTAGTTAGAATAGCTGAGCACATTGGCTTGGCTGGGCTTCCTCTTTACACACTTATTTTTGTAGTCCAACTAGAGAACTTGACCATGTGATTGTTTGATTGCTAGTATAATACACTGCAGAAGACGCAACAGAGGTAGAAATATGGCAGATCTAGGCTTTAGGTCTTTCCTTTAAGAGGATTGCACACCAGGAAGAAAAAAACACATTCTACTCAGCTTGTTACAAAGGTAAAACCTTTAATTGTCTAATCAGAAATCGCTAAGCACCACAACTCGCCATGCTGGCCTCAAAAACAAGCATTTTTTAAAACACAATAGAAAAAAAAAATATGTTCAACTCAGTATAAGCAGTACCAGCTGACAACTTAATGCATAATGTACTCTTTTCTATCTACATTCTTGGTCTGGGTCAGCTATTAGCATCACATGGCTTTCAATACCACCTGTATGCAGATGATACCAAAGTCTTCCACGCTGGCCCAAATATTACCTCTCTGCTCTCCCAGATACCAGACTGTCTTTTGTCCGCATCCTCCTCCTTCTCCTCACGTCTCCTGAAAATAAACGTGGAGAAAACGGAATTCATCATCTTCCCGCCATCCCACTCCATCCCTCCACTGATCTCTCTATCACAGTCAATGGCTACACTCTCTCACCGGCTCAGCAAGTCCGCTGCCTTGGGATAACCTTTGACTCCAATCTGCACATCCAAACCCTCACCTCTGCCTACCACCTCCAACTGAAAAATATCTCCCGAATCCGGTTATTCCTTAACTTTGAAAGTACAAAAATGCTGGTCCACGGCCTCGTCATCTCCCGCCTAGACTACTGCAACATCCTTCTCCGTGGCCTCCCATTTAGTACTCTCACTCCCCTCCAATACCTCATTAACTCTGCCACCCGTCTGATTCTATCTCTCCTTGCTACTCCTCTGCCTCTCCCAACTGCCAATCCCTTCACTGACTTCCCATTGCCCAGCGAATCCAGTTCAAGTTAGTAACCTTGACCTACAAGGCTCTCCAAAACCTCTCCCTTCCATACATCTCTGCCTTAATCTCCAGATATCTCCCTTCACGCAATCTCCGCTACTCACAAGATCTTCTTCTCTGCTCTCCCCTTATCAGCTCTTCGCATAACCATCTCCAAGACTTCTCCCGTGCTTCCCCTACACTCTGGAACTCACTGCCCCAACACATCAGACTTTCCCCCACTCTCACTAGCCTCAAAGGCAACCTGAAAACCCATCTCTTCAGGATTGCCTATAACCAACAATAACCCCGTTGCTACTATTCCACCACACAAACATGTCTGCCCCTCACCTACTGTCTCTTCCCACCTTCCTTGTAGATGGTAAGCCCTCACGGGCAGAGACCTCTCTCCTTCTGTACCAGTTGTTAGTTATTAATTGTCACCTTTGTACTTGTTTGACCTATGTTATATGTAACCCGAATGTACAGCGTTCTGGAACCAAGGGCGCTCTAAAGTAAATAATAATAATAATAATGATGATGATCATAATCAGGGCAGCAAGACATTCCTGCAATAGCAGATTTAAGGAAAAGTAGGATTGGGCACAAGGTTGTGGAGCCAGTAAGTGAAAGCTCCAACTCCTCAACTTCCCTCAGGCTGGATCCACACATCGAACAAAAAACGCCCAAAAGTCACTATTTTGTCAAAAGCAACAGTCAATTCTCGCTTTTTGCCGTCGGCCCATACAATTGATTGTATGGGAAACCGACATTTTTTATACTTGATGATGAGGTTTGCACACATGTCAGGAGGAATATTGGTCCACTCCTCTTTGCAAATCATCTCTAAATCATTAAGATTTTGAGGCTGTCGCTTGCAACTCAGAGCTTCAACTGCATCCCTAAGTTTTCTATGGGATTAAGGTCTGGAGACTGGCTAGGCCACTCCATGACCTCAAAGTGCTTCTTTTTGAGCCATTTCTTTGTTGCCTTGGCTGTATGTTTTGGGTAATAGTCTTGCATGAAGACCCAGCCACGACCCATTTTTAATGACCTGGCGGAGCAATTCTCCCATTGCTGCGGTGACATAATCCTGTCTCTTTAGCAGAGAAACACCCCAAAACATGTTTCTACCTCTATGCTTGACAGTGGGCATGGTGTTCTTTGGGTCATAGGCAGCATTTCTTTTCCTCCAAACATGGCGAGTTGAATTAATGCCAAAGAGCTAAATTTGTGCCTCGTCTGACCACAGCACCTTCTCCCAATCACTCACAGAATAATCCAGGTGTTCTTTGACAAACTTCAGACGGACCTGCACATGTGCCTTCTTCCGCAGGGGCACCTTGCGGGCACAGATGGATTTTAAACCATTACAGTGTAATGTGTTACCAATGCTTTTCTTGGTGACTGTGGTCCATGCTGCCTTGAGATCATTAACAAGTTCTCCCTATTTAGTTTTAGGCTGATCTCTCACCTTCTTCATGATTAAGGATACCCCATGAGGTGAGATTTTTGCATTGTGCCCCAGATCGATGTTGATTGACAGTCATTTTGTACTTCTTCCATTTTCTTACTATTGCACCAACAGTTGTCTCCTTCTCACCCAGCTTTGTGCAGATCTATGATATTGTCCCTGACATCCATAGAAAGCTCCTTGGTCTTGCCCATGTAGTAGAGGTTAGAGTCTGACTGATTGAGTCTGTGGACAGCAGTCTTCTATAAGGGTATGTTCACACGGATTATTTGTAAGCATAATTGCGTGCGTATTTTGCTGCGTATTGCGCTTTATACGTGGCGAAATGCGTGCCACAATTACAGTACTTCATAGCTCTCATAGAGAACTATGAATTATGCGTGGTCTCCCACACTATATAAAAGACACATATGCATGTGTTTCTCACTATCTGACATGAAGTCAGAATAAACGTTACCTGTTTAAGTCAATTAGGATTACCAAAATTAATTATATTTGCCAAATGTCAGAATAATGAAAGATAATTTTTTACGGCATTTTTATTACTTTCTGCAAACTCAAAAGTTTACATACATTTCATTAGTATTTGGTAGCATTGCCCTTAAAATGTATGACTTGGGTAAAATGTTTTGGATATCCTTCCACAAGCTTCTCACAATAGTTGGTAGGAATTTTGGCCCATTCCTCCTGACAGAACTGGTGTAACTGAGCCATTTTTGTAGATTGCCTTGCTCGCCCTGCCTTTTCAGCTTTACCAATACATTTTCAATAGGATTGAGATCAGGGTTCTGTGATGGCCACTCCAAAACATTGACTTGGTTATCCTTAAGCCACTTTGTAACCAGTCTGGTAGTGTGCTTCAGGTCATTGTTCATTTGGAAGACCCCATTTCTGCACAAACTTTAACTTCCTGGCAGATGTCTTGAGATTGCTTTAGTATTGCCACATAATCTTCTAGTCTCATGATGCCATCTATTTTGTGAAGTGCACTAGTCCCTCCTCCAGTAAAACAACTTTCCCACCTTGTTTGCACTTGCGTATAATTGTTTGTACAGATGAACGAGGCATATTCACGTATCTGGAAATGGCACCCAAGGATGAACCAGACATGTGCAAGTCTACAATTCTCTTCCTGATATCTTGGCTGATTTCTTTAAACTTTCCCATGATGTGACACACAGAAGCATTGTGTTTATATTAGCAGAGTGAACTGCAGTTGCATGTTTCTGCAGGATACCTGCTACAGATGTGTCACTGAAAACCTGGATTCGGTGGTGGAAGGAAACTATTTACTATTAGTAACAACAGGGTACTGACACTGTTAGCTAGTATGGCTGACTTGCGGCCAGGTATGGGTTTCCTTTCCCGGAACGATCATAGCGTTGGGTGGGAGCCGTTCCCACGTTCCAGTGCCAGGTCTTAGTAGTCTTATTAAAAGGCTGGTACTCCAGGTGTCTGGGGTGTGTGGTCTGCTGCCTAGAGCTGGGAGCCACACTGGAGCTAGAGAGAGGCTCAGCTTACAATATATATGTGTATATATACAGACTCAATTAATCAGTCAGACTCTAACCTCTACAATATGGGCAAGACCAAAGAGTTTTCTAAGGATGTCAGGGATAGGATCATAGACCAGCGCAAAGCTGGAATGGGCTACAAAACCATAAGTAAGAAGAAGCATTTTAGGAAGAAAGGCAGAAAGCAAGAGGCACAGTCATAAGTTATGCATGATATGGTAGCTGTGTTTTTGTGTATATATATATATATATATACACACATATATATATATATATATATATATATACACACACACACATATATATGTATATATATATATATACACACACATATATACACATATATATGCACACACATATATATATATGTGTGTGTGTGTGCATATATATATATATATATATATATATATATATATATATAGTGTGTGTATGTATATATATATATAAAAAAAACAAAAAATCCACGGCACTCCACAAAGATAGATCAGGCAAAAAAGCTTTTTTGCCTGATCTATCTTTGTGGAGTGCCGTGGATTTTTTGTTTTTTTGTTTGTTGGAGCCTTATATCAGGGCTGTCGCCGCTGGCACCCATTCTTTTCTTTATTGGCAAGACCAGGGATGTGCTGCTTTTTTATACTATATATATATATATATATATATATATATATATATATATATATATATATATATACATACACACACACATACATACCCACATATTTTACAAACACCAGCTACCATACCATGCATAACTTATGACTGTGCCTCTTGCTTTCTGCCTTTCTTCCTAAAATGCTTCTTCTTACTTATGGTTTTGTAGCCCATTCCAGCTTTGCGCTGGTCTATGATCCTATCCCTGACATCCTTAGGCCTCGTTCACACGGCTTATTTCAGAACGTATTTACAACGGATTTCCGATGTAAATACGTTCTGAAATCAGTTGAAAATCAGTTGCACATAAGTGCCACTAAGTGTGGGACGTATTTGTAACTGATTTCCCGACAGATTCACCATCTACAATCATTGTAGGTGGTGAATCCGTCCCGGAAAGAATTGACATGTCAATTGTTTTTTCCGTCCGGATTGCCGTCGTCAATCCGCGGCGGCAATCCGGAACGGGGTTTTGCGTCGTTGTGAACGACGCGCCGTATTTTCTATTGAAATCAAATAGAAAATAGGCTGTGACTTATTTTGGACGGATTTGCCGACGATTGACGATCGTCAATCCGTCGGCAAATCCGTCCGAAATAAGCCGTGTGAACGAGGCCTTAGAAAGCTCTTTGGTCTTGCATATATTGTAGAGGTCAGAGTCTGACTAATTAAGTCTGTGGGCAGGAGTCTTTTTTAAAGGTGACTATTTAAGACACCTGTCTTTAATGCAGGTAACGAGTTGAGCAGGAGCGTCTAACTGGTCTATAGGAGCCAGAACTCTTAGTGGTTGGTAGGGATCAAATACTTATTTCTCTCAGCAAAATGCAAATACATTTATATAATTTATACAATGTGATTTTCTGGATTTTATTTTGGATATTCTATCTCTCAATGTTAAAATTAACCTACCCTTGGGTCACATGTATGAAAACGGTCTCGGTGTAAGACTTTCTTTGTTGCCCATACCAACCATATTTCATATAGCTCTCTGAAAAACTGAAAGGTGCGCTCTGATTGGTTGCTATAGACAACAAAGAAAGTCTTAGACCAAGACAGTTTTCATAAATGAGGCCCAATGTCTCTTCACAGTGCTAAATAAAAGGTATGTCCAGCACTCAGAGGTAAAAAAGTATACAAAAAAAAACTTTATTGTCCCATATTGGAAAGATTAAAATCAAGCAACCGACATGCATAAAACTAGATGACGCGTTTCGGGTCTACTATATCATAAGGACCCAATGTCACTTCACACCTTTAAATTTACTAGATAGGGTCAGCCTACACGGCAAGGATTTATAGTCAGTTTTGGACATGGATTTGGATTTTTAAAACCGTCAAAAGTCAACTGTAAAACCATCCCCATAGACGTCAATAGAAAATTCAAGTTGAAGTCTACACTACTTGTATTTTCTGAGGTTGGATTTCAAAACCATAGGTTTATTAAAAAAAAACAAAACAAAAAAAAAACTTGCAACATGTTCATTCTTCCGCCGTATTTCACACGGAAAATGGGATGGCATGAGAAAGGACCAGAAAGCTGTCTTGTCGCTTTTTTGTCGCGGATCTGCGTAAAAAAACTCACTCGTTCAGAATCTGACGTGTATTTTGTGTATACTTGCTGTATGGACTCAGCCTAATGTGAGTGATCCAACTGGCTTCTCTTAACAACAATGCCACATGGTCTCTGCAATAGTTTTATACACAGTGGCCTTCAGGTAAGATATCTGAAAAGGTGAGCCTGGATGGCACTGAATACCAGCAAAATGTATGATTTGGATATTCTGATAATATGAAGCCAGACCTGAAACTTTATGCTACTTAACTGAATACTGCAAATTACTGGGAGCTTTTAGAAGGTGAATAAAAAAAAGATGAAAGCAAGTGAAGTAGTTAAAATATATCACAAACCTCTATGAAATTTTCAATTATAAACAATATTTGCAGGTAACTTATGTTCTTTGTAGGTTTTATTTTCGGGAGAAAAGACTGTAAGGGTACAAAAATATTTATTGCGTGTAGATTATTTTCCTGCTCATAAAACCCTATAAAAGTACATTCTCCAAATACTGCAAAGAAACAGCTTCTAGTTTAAAACATAATAGAATTAGATATTTTCTTCTCGATAAATCATGTGAACAGTACTTTATTCCTATTATGACAGCACTCGTTAAAAGATTCTCTTTCCCTCTGGAAACCTCTTCCCTTATTACTTAATTATCTATTAGTTGCTCAACTGCAGGGGTTTTGAAACACTTTACTACAGATGTTAAAGAAGATTAAAAATATACAGCACAGTAACAGGGGACTATCAATATACTCTGTAAATTAATTAAATTTCTGTTCTAGCACATCATTTATTCCAAAGCATTAATGTCTCAAAGGAGCCATTCCCTTTTATTGCCATCTCACTGCCTGATGAGTGAACTAAGTGAAAATAAGTCTCTAATAGCATTATACTTGATGAAATATTAAGTTTAAAAAGTACTGCCTTGTCAGAAGAGAAAAAATTAAAAGTGAAGAATCTTAACTTTGACTAAAAGGGAGGTTGCAATATAGATATGCGACACTGGTGCATACACAAATATGTAGGAAGGGTTACAGGTCCACAATGTCTATTTGTGGGCCAACAGAAGCCAAACCAAGTCCCACGTTTAATGATCATGCTATGCAATATAAATGACGAGCAAGTAGAGACTGGCTCAAAAGCCATTTTATAATGTCAAAGCGGATCTCTGATCAGGAGACAGTTTTATCAATTAAAGGGGTCTTCCCATTTCTGGTTTTCACTCACCCCCATCCCTGCACTCTCTCTTACTTCCTGCTTTGCCACAAACACTGTTGATCAACATTTCAGGCCAGCGGAATTCTGGTGAAATCATGACCTAAAAGTGCACTTCCCATACTGCAATGGAAACTATACATGTCACTTTTTTCCTCTGCACTGACACATGGATTCTTCACTGAAATTAATTGGAAGCAGATTTTATATGGATTTTGATGCATAATATGCATTCAATTCTGAGTGAACATACCCTTAAAGGGGTTTTGCCATGATCTCATTTCATACCTCCTGCATCCAGCTCTTGAGCTCTGTGTGCTCAGAAGGGGGTGTGTGTGATTTGTTTGAATTGCATATCATGTGACTCACCAGGATGACATCACTGTGCCTTTCCTCTCTGTAGTCAAATAAAGGTCTGTTTCTGTAAAGCATTGTGAGTAGCTGAGAGGTAGAGTTTTTGCCTCCAGGCACAAGGGTCCTAGGTTCAAATCCCTGCAGGAACCAAACCTGTGTTTTTTTTTCTCTTTATCAATGCACATACCTGATTGAGGTTTCTTTTTTATTTATTTGCACTGTTTGACTAATTACTAAGGAGGACAGAGGACCGGAGTAGAGTGACAGCACCTGAGGTTTGAACACTCAGTAGCTGCCTGAGAGGAGAGGTGATGTCTGAGCATGTGCGACCAGGACTGAGAAGCTCTCAGCTCTGGTCGTATCCCCTGGAGACGAGCTGTAAACAAAAGATCACTTAAAGGAGCAGCTAATACAAAAACGGTGCAGAATTTTTTAATAATAATGAATGGTGAAAATGTTTATTTCATTTGCAAGCTTCCCACATCAATTTTACTTCGTGGAAAAACCTCTTTAAGAGGTTGTATTTAGAAGTGAATTCTCCGGCTTCCAACGCCCAAAAGCAAGGTAATCAGCTGGCACCAGTTCTATATTTAAATTCTTCATCTTCAAATGAAGAATTTTTAATATAGCACGGGTGCCAGCTGATTTCCTTGCTTTTGGGCGTTGGAAGCTCGAGTACTCACTTTGAAAGATTCCTGTTTTCCCAGTGAGGAGTTGGCTGGGATCTCCGAGCTCCGCTAACAACGGGTACTCACAAGGATTAAAAGGACATGTAAGTGAGCTGACTAATCTCTTCTATATTTCTTAAGAGGGCGTACAGCGCTAAACTGCAGTTCCTTCCTCTAAAAGTAAAGAATCTTAACTTTGACTAAAAGGGAGGTTGCAATATAGATATGCGACACTGGTGCATACACACATACGTAGGAAGGGTTACAGGTCCACAATGTCTACAGGTCCACAAAAGCCAAACCAAGTCACAAGTTTAATGATCATGCTATGCAATATATATGACGAGTAAGTAGAGACTGGCTCAAAAGCCTTTTTATAATGTCAACATCAAAGAGGATCTCTGATCAGGAGACAGTCTTATAAATTAAAGGGGTCTTCCCATTTCTGGTTTTCACTCACCCCCATCACTGCACTCTCTCTAACTTCCTGCTTTGCCTCCTGTTCTTGGTTGGCGATACAGACTCCGTTGATCAACATTTCAGGCCAGCAGAATTCTGGTAACATTATGACCTAAAAGTGGACTTCCCATACTGCAATGGAAACTACTCATAGAAGCATTGGGACAGTATAAAGATCCGTGCACCAATTACTGCATTTATGTGCTCTGCAGATTTGACAAGCTGGCACACGGCTTATAATTTCTTTCTGTACCTGTCAGTAACATAGATCAGAGCAGCAACTGAGAGGCACGCTCCTGTGATCCAAGCCACTGCAAGCCCATCCACCACTGCCACAGTGGTGGGAGGTAACCTAGGAAACCATCTGCAAACATGCAGGATAGATAACCTGCTGTATTTTTTTAAATGAAGCAAAATCAGAACAGAAATGTATTTGCTAAGAATATTTATCTATGCCTACAAGTATAAAGCTGATTAATAAGAAAACCCTCTAAGGTTAAACATGAGATCAATCCCATGATCTGATCTCTCCAGCATTGCTCAGTTTTTGATCTGCACATATCTTCTTGCCAGTATTCAAATTGAAGATGTTGCTATGAAGACTGGACAGGTATGGACAGGTTAGTGTGTGCCACTGCCATTGGGGATGCTGTTATTTAGACTCCTGTGAAGGAGAGGCACCAAACAATCATTGCCAGCTTTGTCTGTGATTCAAAAGAGTTCCTGGATCATCGCTGTAAGGGTGCTTTCACACAGTGCGTTTTTGGTGCGTTTTTTCAATGCGTTTTTTGTGCAGGAAGGCACAGCAATTAATGCTGTACATTGCTGCACAGAAATTGTGGCAAAAATTGTGGTAAATTTTGCCGCGGTTTTGGTGCAAGCACCCTAAGGTGTTGGGAATCTGCCCCATTGTGCAGACCATCAGGCATTGGAGAAAAGTTGATTGAAGACTCATGAAAGATCTTGGTAATTTATACACACCATGGATGACAGGATCTTAGACTCTTAGGGAAGTGGGCATACAGTTGCTAAGTTTGTACATCAGCAGTCACAGGCTTCCAGGTATGACAAACTGTCTCTTCAGTGACCCCTCTGAGGGCATCCTAATCACTGATACCAACTCTAGCTCTTCTTCATGGTCTCCCATGGCAGTCACACAAGTCCCACGTCTCCTCAGGCTGTCACTTCCACAGACCACCAGCATCATCTTCTGTGAATGACCAGATCTCTCTTAGTGGTCAGCAGGTGTCACTCTATCGCTTAGTGGCTATACAGTGTACTCACACATTAAAGGGGCCAACAAGTAGTCTTTAAAGGATGCGTTAGCTTCTAGTATCCCAACATCTCCCGTCAAGTCCATGCAAGGCACCAGAAAAAAAGCCCTCCACTGACTGATACCAACTAACACAGGAAACACTGCTAAGACAATAGTCTACCAGCTCTTACTCTGGGTGCCAATTGATGTTCAGGGTAGAACAACACTGCACCAATATACAACACAACAGCAGAAAAGAACATGATATACAGGGCAGGCACATAACTTTACTTTTATAAGGAGGCAGGTGTATTATTTGGAGTTCACCTCTCTCATAGACTGCTGCAATAATAAAAGCACAAATCACCAAACTGTGAAGACATTTACATTCTCCTATGATTCATTCTATCTTGTAGGAAAACAAGCATAATAGGAATTCTATTTAAATGTAATTTTGCTTATATGTGTAATTGTAGATGTACCCCTAGAGTCATGTTAAAGGCTAAGCTGATATTTCTTTCAAATTATCCCGCTTGGACTCACAATCTGCTCTTTACAACCATCTTCAATATGTATTAGTACAGCTCATTAGACTGAAATTTAATATTGCAAACATCAGGTGGATTTCCAGAGCCTCTATTATCAACACAAGATGGATTGCTCACATATAGATCTTAGGCCAACTGGGCACAATTTAGATTCAATAAACTACCCATTCTGGAATTTGATTTATCTTCTCGACTATGCAAGTTTGCCCTTTGCAGCAAACGTGCGTCTCTACATGGGAATTTCACCAAAATGCCAAAAAGACTTGGCTATTTTGAATAATAGTTTACAAACGGTCATTTTAATAACGTGAACAAGAAAATGACCTGCTCGGCTCTGTCATCCCAGAAATTTTATTCCAATAAGTCAAAGTGTAATCTGCAGCGAGGTGTAAGTCTGAAATACTGCCAGAGGAAAAGCAGCGCTTTCATCACTGACTGTGCACAAGATCTATGTGTGTGCGCTAAGTGACAGCACTTTGTTAAACAGGACTAAGCACTAAATGCTAAAGCACTCTAACACTTTTCATTGTGCCAGTCTTTACCGCCTGGGATATGTCATTTGTTCCAAGCCAGGTATTCTGTACGGCTCCGCTCTTGTGGATGTATTTTATAATTAATATCATTTCTGTTAAAATTCAGTTAAATTAAATTACTATTCTCTAGTAAGTTTGGTCTCAGATACAATCTAATAATATTAATGTAATATTATTATACACAATATAATAATAATATTTGCTTTTGCAGATGAATTAAAGAAACATGGTTAGGGCAGAAGATGCTCCATTGTTGTCCTACATAGATGTAGTAAGACCCCACATAGCTCTATCAGGTGTAATGGAGAAATCTGCTCTGCCCCTGGAAAGCCTCCTAAAATCCCTCTGAAGTGCTCTTAAAGGGGTTTTGCCAGGAAGTGAGTTCCTTACCTCTTATCTGCTCATTAGAGAATATAAACAAAGCATGCAGACTCATGAACGAACGGCTGCAGGGGTGAGAGAGAGCGAGGAAGAAGGGAGTGTCCGCAATGTTTACTCAAATAATTACATTACAACCAGTGGATTCTCAATACAGCAGACAACCTCATACACTGCACTTTCTCCCCAGTCCCTTGCAAGCTCCTTCATGTTCCCTGTCATCAGATAAGAATTGCAAACACGCAAGCGCGGCCAGATCAGCTCCTGTCCGTGTCCTGGTTGTGTCTAATGTAAACTTTCAGGAAACTAAGGGGGACTGAGCAATGACGTAGCTCTCTCAGGCTTCACTTTTTGTAATCACATATATTTAGAAAAGTGATTAAATACCCATTTTGGAGTATCCCACGTCAACATTACATTGTGGCAAAACCCCTTTAAGGCACAAATCAAGCTCACAAATGAAAATTGTGGCTTGTTTTCGTTACTTACAATGCCATGCAACTTCCACCATCAGTAACAAAGAACCCTAATGATACTGCAGCCGTTGACATACATTTTAAATTTTGCCCCACTAACAACATGTGGAATGAAAACCTAGGAAAAGTTACCCCCAATACAGTTCTGGAACACTTCCCAGATTTATCATGTAAAAGTCATAACATGTTGTACTAGAAAAGACATCTAATTTATTTATCACAGCCCTATAATGACCAAATCTTTGTCTCTTTAAGGAAACCCCTCTCCATAATACTGTGTAAACACCTTAGAAGCTTTCCACAATGGTGTATAGAGGGGGCCCTCTTAACATGCATTTAATTGAATGACCACCAAACAAACCACCACCACTGCAGGGGAAAGGTCTAGAGGACCAGAGCTTCCACGCACACAATTTGCTGTTTGTTACTGGTATTAGAAACCTGTGGAGAAAAAACCTTCTTTAAACCCTAAAAGGAGTTCTTCACTTTCAAAACTTTCTTTCTTGGAAGGCTCCTTTGACAATGAACTAATGGAAAATGACAGCATGCTTAGACCACCAGCAATCAGCTGATTTATATGGCAGCGAGTGCTCAATTTCTTTGCAGCGCCACCACTGGGGAAATAACATCACAAAGTGCCCATTTATATTACACCAGTTGTCTGTATAATGCAGGGCAAGATGGAACCTCCAGAATTACCTGCTACAGTATCCAAATAGATTTTTTTTAACCAGAGAACCCATTTAATTTTACTCACAAATCGCTTTTCTACAGCATAATCTAATTTAGCATAATCGAACAATTAAATACCATACAAAGGGATAGAGATTGTTGGAGCCCTGGGCAACGTTGAGTGCACTCTTTATTGTAATCGGTATTGAGAACCTCTGCAAAAATTCTCTGTCCATAGTTCCTGCAAACAAGGGCTCTGGGAGGTTAATCCCTGAATCATGGATAGGAGATGGGGAAACAAGCACTTCAAATCCTCATATTCCATATCCCCCATTTTGGTGTCTGCTTTGGAGCCCCGAAGCTCTGTGTTTGACCCTTCTAATAAACATGCTGCAGTTTTTCTGCCCTTTCTTATGCCATTGTGTACCAAGATGTCAATTACTTACTTGTGGCTACATTGAGAATACAGTGGGGAAAAAAAAGTATTTAGTCAGCCACCAATTGTGCAAGTTCTCCCACATAAAAAGATGAGAGAGGCCTGTGATTTAAATTACAGGTAGACCTCAACTATGAGAGACAAAATGAGAAAACAAATCCAGAAAATCACATTGTCTGATTTGGAAAGAATTTATTTGCAAATTATGGTGGGAAATAAGTATTTGGTCACCTACAAACAAGCAAGATTTCTGGCTCTTACAGACCTGTAACTTCTTCTATAAGAGGCTCCTCTGTCCTCTACTCATTACCTGTAGTAATGGCGCCTGTTTGAACTTATCAGTATAAAAGACACCTGTGCGCAACCTCAAACAGTCGCACTCCAAACTCCACTATGGTGAAGACCAAAGAGCTGTTAAAGGACACCAGAAACAAAATTTACTGATCCGTGTACATGAAAGAATGAATGGGGCCAGGTATCGTGAGATTTTGAGTGCAAACCTCCTTCCATCAGCAAAGGCATTGAAGATGAAACGTGGTTGGGTCTTTCAGCATGACATTTATCCCAAGCACACCGCCAGGGCAATGATGAGTGGCTTCGTAAGAAGCATTTCAAGGTCCTGGAGTGGCCTAGCCAGTCTCCAGATCTCAAACCCATAGAAAACCTTTGGAGGGAGTTGAAAGTCCGTGTTGCCCAGCGACAGCCCCAAAACATCACTGCTCTAGAGGAGATCTGCATGGAGGAATGGGCCAACATACCAGCAACAGTATGTGCCAACCTTGTGAAGACTTACAGAAAACGTTTGACCTCTGTCATTGCCAACAAAGGATATATAACAAAGTATTGAGATGAACTTTGTTATTGACCAAATACTTATTTTCCACCATAATTTGCAAATAAATTCTTTCCAAATCAGACAATGTGATTTTCTGGATTTGTTTTCTCATTTTGTCTCTCATATTTGAGGTCGACCTAGGATGTCAGTTACAGGCCTCTCTTATCTTTTTAAGTGGGAGAACTTGCACAATTGGTGGCTGACTAAATACTTTTTTTCCCCACTGTACATGTAATGGACACATTATCTGTGGTCACTTGTAGCGGCTAAGAATGCCGCTGTGTAGAGAAGAGTTTTGTATATTCATGTCAGATTTTTATGCAGGTTGATTTTAGACACAGATTTTATAATGTATACACAGATATGGCACAGGGATTTTTTTTAAAAGACAGCCCAATGGGGTTTCATGTACATTTTAGTTTTCTTTGGATAAGGGATTTTTGGTGGATCTTCCCCTAATCTTTAACTTTAATGGGAAGATAGGGTGCAGACTTCATATCAAGAAGTGACATGTCACTTGTTTCCTCTGCACTTACACATGGATTTTTCACTGAAATTACATGGATTTTACATAGATTTTGATGCAGAATATGCATCAGATTCTGAGTGAACACACCCTTAAGAGGGCGTATAGTGTGTAACTGCAGTCCCTTCCTTTTTAAGATCTGAACTGGTCCCACCTATCATAATTGGATGGCATATCCTAGTGATGGGAATACCATTTTAAATATATGGGGGAGGGTTTGTTTATACAGGCAGTCCCTGGGTTACAAACGGGATAAGGACCGTAGGTTTGTTCTTAAGTTGAATTTGTATGTAAGTCGGAACAGGTATATTTATTAAATGTAACTCCAGCACAAAAGTTTTTTTTTTCCAGATAGTGCAGGGAAGGGTTTTTGTTTTGCTTTGCTGTCTGTGCCCCTGTTAAGAAGATTTCACCTCATGTGCTACGGTGGCATGCTGGAACTTGTCGTTCCACAGCTATCATCTGCTATGCAACATGGAACTACAAGTGCCAGCATACCCTATAAGTCTTTGTTTGTAACTATGGGACAGATGTAAGTCAGAATGGTGTAAGTCGGGGACTGCCTATACTTTAGTTATAAGTATCGAATCAAGAATGAGGTAGCATTATATTTTTGTTCCCCAGAAATAGGGCCACTGTTGTCTACAGACCATCACTGGTATTGAAGCGCAGTCCTCATTCAAGTGAATTCTTTGTCATCTAACCTATAAAACTAGTAAAAAAGGAAAAAATCTTATCACATTGAAATGGAAAAGACATTGTCCAGTTTCCAAAGAAATTTTACTCAAAAGACATACATCACATTCATACTTAAGCCTGTACCTTCTGTAAACACAATCTTTAGTGATATAATAAACCACACATTAAGAATTTTGGAAAGAGCCTACTACTTTCCAGTGTTTGATCCTGGAAGAGATACCCCTATGATATACATGTGCTGTGAGGAGAGTAATAACAAGATATGCGGTTGAATTACATGATTTTTATGGATATTAAAAATACCTCAGACTGTCTGTTGTGACTTCTGGTTTTGTATTTAAGGATTATGGGGCGGTGGTGGGGGGAGGTAGGAAGATTCAGCTCCGTAAATCACAGTAAAAGCTCTATTGCAAAAATATTTGTCTTTCCAATATTTTGAGGATGATGGGAACCAAAATCGCTCCAGAATAAAGAGATAAGTATACAAATCAGAGACGAACAAGAGTAGCAGCACAAGAGTACAAGACATGCTGCCTTTAGTGCGGAGGTAGATAATCCTAATTATCTGAAAGGTATTTTGGGTGGGGTTATTAAACTAGACCTAAGCCCATCAGGTAGAAATATATTTAGTACTGTGTGGTTTGGAGGACTTGTAAGTAGCGCTTTTATTCAGTTTTAAAGGGATTGTTCAGGATTAGAAAACCATAACCTCTTCCTTACCAAAAAACAGCACCATCCATTGGAGTTCACATGGTGTATTGTGTGCGCCATTGCAATTAATGAGAATACACACCATAGTCCAGACAGATTTGTGGTGCACACTTATTTTGATGCAGATTTCAATGTTCGGCACAGGCTGGAAGCCAGGACGTGAATTAGTCCTACTGCATAGGGCAAATCCGTGTCAACAAA
Source organism: Phyllomedusa bahiana (assembly GCA_025379985.1). NCBI lineage: Eukaryota > Metazoa > Chordata > Amphibia > Anura > Hylidae > Phyllomedusa > Phyllomedusa bahiana. Next base: position 137,032 of record JAODAL010003359.1, read on the forward strand.
CATGGTCAAATTTGTTTGAACTATAAAATAAAATATGCGGCAGAAATACAGGGGCTCTGGTCAGAAAAATGTTGTGTTAACATACCCTACCTGTGAACAGGTTCTTTATGATCCCAATAAATTTAATAGAGATAGCAGACACAACACATGGACAGGTATGGCATTGTTTTTGAAAGCAGTCATGATTTTGTAATCCTGGACAACCCCTTTAACACCTTAGGCCAAACGCATGAAAAGTAGTTAATGACTAGAACATTTTTTTAGTTTTTGCCTCTTTCAACAGTTGTAACTTTTTTATTTTTTCAATGACGCAGTTGTATGAGGCCTCGTTTTATTCGAGACAAGTTGTACTTTATGGGGGAATAGTTTAAATTCACTTACAAATAATTGCAGAATTTTTTTTCAATTTTTTTTTACACCATTCACATTTCACACTTGTTAGATTAATTCTACAGGTTATTATAGTCATGTGGATACCTAATGTGTAGGGCTTTTTTGTGTGTGTATGCACAATTATTTTGTATTAAATATTTAATTTTATTTTAATTTTTTTTTACACTTTTTATGTTTTTTACAATCCCATGAAGGGAGAACTGTTTTACTTTTTTTTTTTTTTTTTAACACTTGGTAATGTATTAGCATATTCATATATGCTAATACATTATAATTAGTGTCAGTGTGACAACAGGCAATGATCAGGACAGCACACAGTCTGCCCTGGTCACAGGCTTGATACACAGACAGCTCTGGGGCTACTCTAGGTCCCCAGGGCCGACTGTGCAGCCATTCCCCGGGCTCTGTCGGGTCACCGGGCATTCCGATCATCCGGCAGGGCAGGGGTTAAAGGGTTAAAGCATCGGGGAACGGAGATTCCCCCTGCTCCCCGGCGCTTGCAGGAGCTACGCTGGGATTACGGCCGTCTAGTACAGCCCCATTCCTAGAGCTGCCGCGGCACCGGGCACCACAAACTCCTATGTCTGCAGCGACGTCAAAAGACGTCGCTTCAGACGAACGACCCGCACCAGCCGACGTCAAAAGACGGTGGGCTGTCGTTAAGGAGTTAAATAACCAGTCAAAGTAGATACAGTGAAATTCAATGGGATGTTATTACTGCTCCAAACATAATTTCTAAAGTGGATATGTCATCACTATATGCAGCCCTATTTAAGGGCAGCAAGACATCATGACAGGTCTGCTGGGCAGATATATTGTAGCCAACAGTTAATAATGAGGAGGGCAGGTGGATGCGGAATTCCGCATGAATACAACTCATTCATATTTGTGGGTCCATTGTATTTTAATCTTTGTGTGCATTAAGTAAACATACATACATACATTTTTGTGCAGTTTAGTACACAGTTGAGTCACATTATTATGATCATTATTAATATCAAGAGTGATCGCCATATGCCGCACAGACAGCAGCTAGACTGGCTGGAAGTGACTCAGTAAGTTCCAAGTAGGTTGTCACATATCTGGAGCCATGCTGACTGCAGTGGATCTCACAGCTGCTGGAGGGGGCGTTGGTGAGGATCTATCGATGCTCAATTGGGTTCAAGTCTTAGGAATAAGAGAGCCAAGGGAGAGCTTGGAAGCCTTAATCGTGCTTTTTCAACCAATGATGGACATTTCTAGCCATGTTACATCTCATTTTCTTGCTGGAAGATCCCATGAACCTCAGGGAAGACAATCCACATGTATGGGTGATCTGCAGGGATGGATTCCTACCCAAATCGGTTTGAGTGCGCCTTACACATGGATGAGTGGACCCAGAAAATGCCACAAAAACATTGTGCTGCAACCACCAGCTTGTGTTCTTTCAGAAATGGTTGCAGGCTGTTTGTTCTCTGATATTTCTCATCTGACATGCCAATGTCCATCCATTTGATGAAGTAGAAAACTTGACTCATCTGAGACGGCGACCATTTCTCAACCAGCGAAGGTCCAATTCAGACACTGCCATAAAAACTAAAGCCTGTTCAGTCAACACAACTCCATTAGCAGAAATGCAGGGACTATCGCATTTTGGCAGGGCCGTTCCTAGGGGCGGGCAGGACGGGCGACCACCCGGGGTGCCGAGGCTCCGCTCACCCGAGGGGGGCGCTGCGGCCGTCCGCCCTGCCCGCCCGGAGGAGCGCCCCTGACTCGCCAGCAGCTGTTGTCACAGGGAGGAGGCAGGACGGATCGTTCCAGTCCTGCCTCCTCCCCTGTATTAGCGTCGCAGGGGGCACACGGCTTTCACCGGCTTTCATTGATCAGCAAAGTTGTCAGGGACGCATCTGATGACAGTTTTGTTGACTTTTTTTTCTAATGCCAACCAGCAGAACTACTAATGAAGCTCTGGACTATAATACAGACATACCCAGGATGGGTAGTGCCAAAAAATGTAATGCAATATGCTGTATATGTAAACATATGCAACCTTTTATGCAGAACATGTCTATTTACAAACCCTTACAAATCCCCCCCCCCTTTTATTTATGTAGTCAGCCATTAGTAAAGTGGGGGGTTGCAGGCATCCATACCCACCCCCTTAGAAATTTGCAATGTTATGTTACATTATTATGTATTGTTAAAAGAATTTTTGGTCTTTAAGGGTATGTTTACATGGGTTATTTTGCCGCATATTTGCGTGCACATTTCGCCGCGTATTGCACTTTATACATGGTGAAATGCGCGCTGCAATTAGAGCTATGAATTATGCCTTGTCTCCCCAGGCGTACAATACAATCATATCGTATGCCTGGGGTGAGAAGTGACATGTCAATTGTTGGCGGCGCTTTAGAATGCATGTCAATGGGGCTGGCCGGGGGCCACCCCTCCACTGCTTTAAAATTCCGCGCTGATCAGCACATGCTTCTAAAACACCCGGCGTATTGTGGCGCAGAGTCTTTCGTAATTGTGCTGCATGCCCACCCCCCCTCCTTCAAGTTACGTCCTGTAATTACGGTAATCATAGCTGTCTTAGGCTATGTTCACACGGCTTATTTGCAGGGCGTAATTACGCCCCGCAATTACGCCGTGTGAATGGGGGCTGGGCTGGAGCGGGGGAGGAAGTGGGGGGCCGGCACCTCGCCGGCCCATAGACTTTCATTAACATGTCACGTATCTCCCCCCGCGGCAGATTCACCGAGCAGGGAGAGGAGACATAATCCATAGTTCTCTATGAGAACTGTGGATTACCGTAATGACTGGGACGTATTCCAGCCGGAATTTGCTACACTCCGGCGCGTAATTACGGACTGAAATACGTCCCATTCTAAGCCGTGTGAACATAGCCTTAGAGAGCTACGATTACCTGCCATCCTCCCCGCCGCGTATTGAACGTCAGCAGAGAGAAGTGACATATCACTTCTTTCTGGTGTATATGTGGCAGGGATAATGAAATAGAATGTGGCCGCCCTCCCCCCACGCTTTAGAAGAATGCGCTGATTAGCACGTTCCTCTAAACACACGGTGTCTTGTGGTGCGCACAGGTACACGCCACAAGACGCCATGTGAACATACCCTAAGGCCATGTCTCTACTGCACACATAAATGTCAGTTTTTTCAACTTTTTTGTTTTATAAAAACGCTGAAAAAACAACTGAAAAGCGGTCCCATTGCATTTTATAGTCAAAACGCTCTGTTGTCTCCACAGAACTTTTTTTTGCTGGTTGTTTTTTGAAACGTTGCAAAAAACGACTGAGCAGGGCAGAAAATTTACTATTGGAGTCTATGTAACGTGCTGGACGTTTTTTGCCGCATTTTTTGCAGAAATACATAGCAATTATAATGCTTTTCATTTCTGCAAAAAAATGATGTTTTTTCAGCAGCTTTTGTCAGGCAGTGGAAATAAAACTCAGTTTTGTGAACGTTTTTTCGGATTTGGTTTTCAGTGAGTTGCTTGTCCCATGCCGTGTAGCTTCACTGTGATAGTGCTGGATGTAGCAGACTGTACTGTAGTGTTCATGCAGTTGCACCAACAGTCCAGGCACCTCATTAGTGGATAATACAGTTACAAGCAGAGTTCCTGTGTTAGTTGATGACACTGAAAATGATATTCCTGGATGGTCATCCTGCAAGATAAGAAAGGTGCCAGATGGAGAGAGTCATAAAGTGGTGCCCTGATTCTGATGTGGTAGATGCTTCCGGGTGATGTGGGGTGCACGTGCGCCTATGTAACTGTGTTTTTGGCAGTGTGTGGACAGTAATGCATGACTCAAATTGAGATCTGTTGCAAGACTGAGGGGTAAGTTTGGCCCAGGATAGCCGCCAAGGAGCATACTGGTGTTTTGTGAAAGAAAAAGAAGTTACTCAGTGACTGAGGACATGTAGGCCCATGAAGCTTCTGTGTGAGGAGCGTGTATGCTGACATAAAAGCCCCAAGGAAGAAGCACTCACGAGACTGTGAGAGCCCCACAGTCTGTAAGGCCTCGTTCACACGGCTTATTCTGGTACTGCGCGCCGTATTTGCGCTCCAATACGGCTGGAATCCGTCCCAGTCATTACGGTAATCCACAGTTCTCATAGAGAACTATGGATTCCGTCACTCCCCCCCGCTCGGCGAATCCACCGAGGGGGGAGAAAGTGACATGCACATTATTTACAGCGTGTACGCGCCGTGAATAATGAGTGTCTATGGGGCCGGCGAGCTGCCGGCCCCCCCCCCCCCCTGCACGGCTGCTGGTGTAATTGCGGGGCGAAATCCGTCCCCGCAATTACGTCGGCAATAAGCCGTGTCAACATTGCCTAAGAGAGAGATGACAGAAACCAGTGGCTGTGTACTGTCAGCAGCTTGAGTGCAATCTAAACAAATTAGCAGGAGGGCTGGTTATCCTTTGGTCTGCAAGAGTCCTATGTAGTGAGACTCTGATGGATAGTCATGTATTGTAGCGGAAGAAGGAATTTTGGACGACATGTATGATTTTTGCCGCTTAGACGGCAATTTAATTGCGCATTATAATAGTGTAGAATGCGCTTGAATCTATGAACCTGTTCTACTGCTGGTCATAAATCAGGCGCATTCTAGCACAAAGACGACAATTCTGGCTCAGGTAAACCACTTTTAAAGTGGTTTACCTGTTCCAACAGTAATGCGCCTATTTTTGCCTTTCTCCCGTTCATAAATGTGTAGAATCATATGGTTCTAATGCGCCCCGCCACGGGCGTGCTGTAATGCGCAAACGGGGCTTCACTAGATCTTGGCTGTATACACGCCAGACTTCTGCCGCAACCCCGTTTATACATGTCGTCCTTTGTGAAGAAATAGCTGAGCAAGTAAGAGATGCATACAGACAGCAGAGTCTACAGTTATCCTCCTCCTACAAGTAAGGAACAGTGCAAGTGGCAAGGAATGTAAAGAGTCTCAAGTTAAATTGCATGCTGTTGATGAAGATAAGTTTTTGAAGTGAAAGCCCATTCAGAAACTTGGGGCCGCTCTTCACATATTTACAAATGTAATTGTTTTACAAGCTACTCGTACATGACTGTGCGTGACTCTAGAAATGGGTATTGACTACCATCAAAAGATACCACTGAAGGAACTAGGGCACTGAACAAAAGGGGCTGGTTTAACCTCAGAACGATGACTAGATACGGCAAGCCACTGTATAGCCTTCTTTAGACTAACAAAAGGTCCGGGTAAAAATTATTAACCATCTTATGGATGAACCTGACATAAAAAAAAAGTTTCTAGAAGCAAATGTTTTTCTGCTCCTGCCCATTAAGTGTTAGAGAAACAAGAACTTTATTTCTTCTTAAGGCCCCATTCACATTACATTTGTACTCCCCACCTGTGGCATCTGTGGGGATACCATGATAAATTTATTATGACAGATATTGTGGCAGGGCTGTGGTGGAGCCATAAGGTTCTGTTAAGCAAACATGGTCAGAATTGGACTACGTTGCCCAATTTACTGCATGTTTACAGTTTCTGCATAGGACACAAACGTGTGGTATGCCTATTACATTGCTGCTAGTGGTGTCCCAGGAGTGAAAGATTTAGGAGCCTAGTCTAATACATGCCCGCGAATACGTAACAGTGCCATACACTGTGACTGGCCTAAATAAATAGGTGCTACATTAGGAATGCCTGGTGCATTCTGCAATAACAACAGACTTAAATTCAAGACACGGGGGGATTTTTATGAACGGGGCTGTACCAGTTATCTGGCGTCAAAAAGCAGTAGTAGCCCTGTTCTATAAATGTATGAATAGTCGCATTTCAAACTTTAGTGCGATAAGCGACGGTGCAACACTTTTTAGCGCGCCAAAGATGTGGGGTGTTCTCGGGCGTCACACTACATTCATAGAATTAGACACATTTGTGATTCTTTGACACCAAATGTAGACGCAGAACAGTTAGAACAGCCAGACCAGGGTAAAGGTGGTGCCTGAACCAGACTTGTCGTATTGGCACTAGACTGCGCCTGTATGTATGACCTGCAGAAGAACAGGGTCATACAATCTGGTGCATTCTACACTGTCTTAAAGCTATTTAGAACTGGCCTGTTAGTGCCAAAGTTCATACATGTCGCACAAAATGGTTAACAATGTGATATTACACAATGTAGAATGCTTGTGGGTTAAGTGTGAGTGTAAAAATCAAAGTAAACTGTAACAAAAAGTGAGTAAAATGTCGTTGGCTGAGCAACATGCAGAGTTGGTAGAGAATGAGGCATGTAACGGTACAGCAGATAATCTGAATTCAGAACCAAGTCAGATTTCCAACTCTAAATGCTGGAATGGAATGCGTTGTCTGTAGATGAGAGATACTGGCTTGGCTAAAAAAAATCCTTTTTGCTTTCTCAAGAATCGGTGGGTCAAAAGCAAATTGAGGATTTGTTACAACCAACAGAGGGCGCTGTGGGCTTCTCAGCCCCTTTCCCATAATGCCTTGTGATGGCTGTACAATGGCAGACATGATTAGATACAGACAGGTGCAAAATGGGCCCAACAAAGCGGGTACTCAAAATAAACTGGCCGGTAGGTGCACATACAGTTTTTGTTTTGTTTTATATTCTTCATGTTTAGATAGACATAAGAAAATAACAAAAATGTTACAAAAATGAAATATTTTATTACTGGAATCCTAAAATCAAAGCTTGCAGTGTTGGCCAATATATACTGAAAACCGTGTTGAAGATGCTGTCATCAATGATTTGTTAAGGGCAATTTACTTTTGAGCCACTAGATGGCACAGTAAGAATAACGCTGTAATAAACTAATCTCAGCACTAATAACCTAAAAGTATCTACATGCATCTGCAAGGGTTAAGTTAGGGCAAATTCTTGATACTATTTACTATCCTTAAAGATGATAAAACCCACAATAAAACACATACAGTACTACAAACACAAAACACAGCAAATGTTGTATCTAGGTTCCACAAAAAATGAAGGCCATGCAAATGTACAAAGTCAGATACTTGCATTTCATATTCCCAAATTACCTATTATATGAACATTAATGACTAAAATACCATGTATGCTGAATATTGAATCCAGTACATTCCTGCTTGTAAAATGTCAGTTTTTTTTTACCATATGAGCACATTTTGACCAATAGAATTTATAGTCTTCCTGATTCTAAACTCTTATTTAAAACAGTGTAAGCAGGGAAGGGTACATTGATCTATAAGGTGACTCACATAGGCCAATTATTGTAAATTATAAGTTGTAAGGCAAGAGAGACAGGACCTGTGCTTGAATAAAATTTAAGTCTAAGTATTTTCAAGTCATACTTAAAGGGGTTCTCTCGTTACATTGATTCATCTTACCTCAGTCCTGTTTTCTTGTTTTCATTTTGAATTCAGGGGCGTGTTTGGCTTCTACTAGGCTGCTGTAGAAGCCAGGTCTGTAGCTATAGCAACCAGTGCTGGCAGCCTATCATAAGAAATTGAACAGGTCTGTAGCTATAGCAACCTGAGGAGCTAATGCAGCCCATACAAGAGGGGATATCTAGGAATAGGTAGGACACTGTTATTGGACGTATATTGCAAAGTGACTTGATTTTGCAAGATCTTTAACATAAAAAGCAAAAGCTTGTAGTGAGACAACCCCTTTAACAAATAAGACTGCTACAAACTTTGCGTATGTCTAATTTTTCTTAAAATTAATAATAGAAAAAAACTAACTCAAAAACCTATGATCACTAACAGTATCTTACAAAGAAGATTGGCTACTGCCGAAAGAATGATACAACATAAATAATAGTTCTATACTATGCATTGATCATTTGAAACAAGCAATTTCCCAAGTAATCACAAATTCTGCCTCTACTGACACGATCCTGCCCTGTGTGACAACGGGTATAAATGGCACGCCATGAAAAATCACTACGTCCTTCTCAGATCATCTGCAAACTCTCTAAAATGATTTCAATCTCGCTCTTGATATGGAGCCAATAGTTCTGCTTATTTGACTTTTTTCTAGGCAATGAAGATGTTGGCCTTGTTACTGATTAAAGCTTTTAGCACATGCCCATATTACCTATCTACGCAGGAGTTGTAAATTTAGAGCCAATGACAAGGTCCGAGCACATCCAGGGAAATCAAGAAAGCCTATCCCAAAACCTTCCCTAGGAAAGGTCTACCAGATTGCACTAGACAGGATCTCACATTCCATTCTTTCCACTAACTATGGTCCTGTACATGGGCTGTAAAGAGAACGGATTAGCTCCACAATATACTGTTGCTAGTGTTTTCCTCTCTCTTGTGACAATCCATAAGATAATACTAATTTCATAGTTTTCATACTGGTCACTTCAGCACACACAACTGGATATTTCTCCCTTCCCCCTCTTTTTAACTGTGTCATGACATTACCACTAGAAGGTCAGCTAAATGAAAGAGTTCTACAGTACTGCTGGAAACTAGAAAGGCAACATTACACCACTGACAATGGCAGAGAAGAAAACGTATTCACATACCAAAAACTACTTTCCAGTGTCTATCCTCTGAATGGACAACCCATACTGCCAGCTAAAATTCCCATGTTCCTCTTTTTAACCCGATAAGTATATTTATGTTAATACATGTACTTTATTTCTCAAAGTCTCTTGTTTCCAACTGCATAAAAAAAACCATATATTATTGGGATGTTATTTAATCAGTTTATTCAATTAAAACACAATTTTTTTTGTATTTGTTTTAATATGTAAATAAGAACCTACTTAATTATATACTTATAAAACAATGGATCTTTCAAACAGTGAATTATAACTTTTCTTCAGTCACCATCTATTAAAGTGAGAGGTATATGAATGATATTCAACGATTTTTGATTGACTGTTGCACCCCACCGCTTTCCTTATTTATTTTTTCTCTTTTTTTGTTTTGTATCTTTAGTAGGATACAATAGTAGAATTATATATAGTTGGGTAGGTTCCTGGTTGGGGTTGCCCTTATTTGGGCGGGTACTCCAAATTTGTACTAGGTAGGGATTAGCATAGTATACTAGGGGTACAATAAGGATTTTTGTAGGTTTAGACCTTTTTTTATATTTTTTGATAGTGATTAAAAGCCAGGTTTTATTTAATTCATGCAACTTTTTCTTTTTTTTTTTTTGTTTTGTTGTTTGTTTCAATCCCACTGGATGATGGGGAGGAAAGTATGGCTAATACTATACACTGTATAGGGCTGTAGGACTCCCTCTCAACCACTAGCCACAATCATGAGTCTATGAAACTCACTCCTCACCTCTAGCCATATTCATGAGGCTATGAGACTCCCATTAATGAGACTATTGGTCTCACTCATCCCCACTAGTCCCATTCATGAGACTATGGGATTCCCTCACAACCACTAGCCTCATTCATTAGGGTATGGGACATACCCATCGCCATTAGTCCCAGTTGTAAAGCTATGGGACTCTCTCATCATCACTAACTACATTAATGAGACTATAGGAATTCCTGATCCCCACTAGTTCCATTCATAAGGCGACAGTACACTCTCATCACCACAAGCCCAATAAATTAGACTACTGGACTCCATGATTGCCACTAGCCTCATTCATAAGCTGTGGGATTTTCTCATTTCCGCTAGCCCCATTCAATGCTGCTTTTAGACAAACACATTCATTTAGAAAATTGGTGACGTGTTCGATATTTATTTCACATGCTGTAAATACACACAAACATATATGAGTTGGCATAAAAACCCCTAAATCATAGTTTCCACTCGTCTCAGATCTAAATACACTGAGAATATTTAGTGAAGAGCATTCTTCCTGCTGAGCAGTAGTAACAAGACTTTAACACATCATCAGCATCATAAAAAAACATCCAAATCGGAGGCTGTAAAATGAGGACAGATTAATGTTGCTTTTAATTGATACCCGCTGAGTTTCTAGTGGTAATCTATGCTGCGATGGCTCTTTTAGTTGCCCAAGCTGGGAAATAAGAAAACAAAACAGACTTTTATTATTAGGCGTTGTAATTACAAACATCCATCTCCACATTATCATGTAATCATGGAATTGTAGGAAGGCTTAAAAGGCAGTCTTGTTTAGCTATAATAAAGCCAATGCTTTGGAATTTGATACTAAATAAAAGATATAAAAAGTAGGTCTCTTTTTGCAGCGCAAAATACAGAAAACGGGACCAGAAGTCCCTCACTCTAAATAGGTTAAATATTAAAACAAACATCTCTGGAGAAAGCGCCGCATAGATTGCCTCAAAAGAATATTAACATTCCAGTCATAGAAGCCTAAAAGAAAAAAAAAAGCCAGTAGAAAAGGGACAATGTTGGCACTCAAAGGTAAAAAAATAAATAAAATAAAAATACAATAAAAAAGGGGGACATTTACAGCTAAAACTAGGTAGCAGCAATCAGGACCAGCCTCCCTGCAGACTATCTGCGTCCTGGTTACTGCCTACTGTATTAAGACTGCCTTTCTCATCACTTAATGCTTATTTTCATCACTTTGCTTAAAATATTGATAATCAATTAGGGCTACGTCTGTTTTGCCATAGAATCTGTGTCACAGTCTATCAGACTGTCAGGACCAATTCAATCCTCATTCAAAGTTAATTTTTTCTTCATAAATCTGCCTTTGGAGAAGTCATTAGGCGAAGAACATAGCCGGAGGTGCAATCACCTATTCTCTTTCATTAGTGGCAGGCAGAGAAGGTGAGGGAGATTATTAGAACTTTGGAATGATCACAAAGCAGCGTGCTGCCTGTCAGATCCCCCAAACATTTAATTCATCTCGCCAACACACCAGCATTCTATGCCAGGCGCTTTAAATGGACATTATTCATGAACAGCTGCGACATGCTGAATATTTCGAAAACTCTGGATACAAAAAAAAAAATGCAGAAAAAATGGTCCTTTTTGAATAAAGAATTAACGTCATGGTGATAGGATTAAGAAAGTTTTGCCAATTTCCTTACGAGTATATACGCAGGTAAATAGAAAAATAGCACTAATCAGAAAGCTGTCATTTAGTCAGAGTATAAAATATGCCTTTAAATCTGTTTAACAGCAAGGAAAGGAGTCCCTTTTCCCCTTCTTTTAAATGATTCAATAATTAGTTCCTTTTATTATGTACTTGACATGTCTCTCAAAAGGCTGCTAAATGAGCTGACATATTTCACTTCAATGTGCTGCCATATTAGATTACACTGGGTTTCACTTATAGCAGATAATGAGCTGCAGAGGACACAATAGATTTTCCTAGCCAAACATTGCAAGCTAAACAGGTATAATGGTCACGACGAGTAGTTTGTGGTTGTTACTGGTAATCTGGAGGGAGTGAGAATGTAGAGAAGAACCATTAATGTAAAAAGGCAAACTGCATGTGTGAAAACAAAATAATATGTAACACAAAAACTCACAGAATTACTGTTTCAGTAGTTATGGAAGAGCAATGCACTTGTCCCACTCACTGGGAATTTGCAATAGTATAAATATCTGGCCAAAATAGGGAAAGTGCATCGAGATTACTCGGGATAATAAACAACGTGAATGCATTTTATGTACATAACTGCTTTATACGTATCCAATCAGAGGAGTAAGTTGACGGCTCCAGACACCAACTCAAAATGTTTAACAGGGCTCCTATCTACAGGCAGTCCCCGGGTTACAAACGAGATGAGGACTGTAGGTTTGTTCTTAAGCTGAATTTGTATATAAGTTGGAACAGGTATATCTATTAAAGGTAACAACAGCACAAAAGGGTTTTTTAATTTTGGATAGTGCAGGAAAGGGTTTCTACATTTGTTTTGCTGTCTGTGCCCCTGTTAAGAAGATTTCACCTCATTTTCACCTCATGTACTGCTGTGGCATGCTGGCACTTGTCGTTCCACAGCTATTATTTGCTGTGGAACATGGAACTCCAAGTGCCAGCATGCTCCATAAGCCTCCGTTTGTAACTAGGGGACAGATGTAAGTCGGAACGGTGTAAGTCAGGGACTGCCTGTACGAGGTGTTATAACAAAGGTATCTTCTTATATCCAAGCACCCTGTAACTGTACCAAGGTATCTGTTCTTAGATCACAATAAAAGCTATTGAAAAGCGTCGAAAAATTTAAAGGGGTAATCCCATTTCATTGATTACCTTTCAACTTGTAGGCAAATGAAAATAAAGACTATTATCAAATACATGGCTGTCCCGATATTGCTTCTTTTTAGGCTATGTCTACATTGCACAGTATTACGATCGTATCGTATTTTCAGCGCTTTAATTTTTTTTAAAAGCGCCGAAGATACGATCGTTCGTGCGGCCCCTTAGGCGGCAATAGAAAAGACGAGCTGCAGTCTCCACTGCTCATCTTTTCTCCGCTTTTCTGGCGCATTATACAACATGTTGCATAATACGCCGGCGCTTCTCGTTTTCTTGGCGTCTTTCCATACAATACTATTGTATGGGCGACATAAAAAAACGAGAAACGATCACGGTTTCTGTACAAAACGTGACAAAAACAGCGGTCCTGCATCGGAAAAAAAACGGCCGCTTTCAGGCCGTTTTTTTTGTCCGATGCAGTGTAGACATAGCCTTATAGTTAGAGTAGATCTTATTTCCTTTTTGTTTACACAAGTTTCTCAAGTTAACCACTTTTTTCTGTTCTAGCAGCAGTGGCTGAGATGACTATGTCACTCCCTGCTGTGTCTTATCAGCAGCACAGGAGCTTGCTTATCTTTCTCACTGACAAACGTCAACTCGTTAGAGCTTTGTAGCCTTGTGCCCTGCTGTTAAAACTCTTCCATCCCCAATGTCCCTCTAACGAGCTCAGCAGTGAATAGCAGAGCTGAAATGTTAGTCACTGCTGCAGAACTGCCCACAGCCTGAACGTGAAGTGGGAGGCTAAAGCTGGCTGTGAAGAGCAGGCACTGTGAAAGCCAGAATAACGTTTTGTAACACATCTGTATGCCTCTGGTGTCACTATATTAATAAAGGGAAATATTTTATTTAAGCCACATTCCAGATCTGAAATTATTATTGTATACTCTGACTTCATTTGATCAGTACACTATTTAATTAGCTGGTCTGGATGGTTTAAAACCAGAGACAGTAATAAACCAATGAATTGATGCCAATTATTATCATATAAACAACCAAATAAGTGACTTCTATTTTTTGTCACTTTTCTTCAAAATAAATTCAGTCATACACAACCAAAGGACATAATGAAAAGATTAATATAAGTTATATAGATTCTGTAGTTCATATGTTAACTAAGGTGTTAGTATAGAAGACCTATTCTATTGGGATCATTGTATCACCTTTTACATGGTAACAAAAAATCAACAATTGATTTGTGAACAACTTAATTTACATCCGCGGATCAATCATTCCACACCCATTGAATAAGCCATCAATATAGTGCTGTCAATCATAAGAATCCCAATACACTAAAAGAATGCGTCAATATATCCAATTCTTAGTAATGACCTCAAATGTAGAAAAAGAGAAACAGATGTGCGTGCACACTATAATAGAACAAAAAATAGAACAAATGTAATTTCTTCAAAACCCTATTGGGGAATCTTGCGTCAGAAGAGGGGATCCTATTTTAAAGGACACTTGTTAATTTGATTGTAGACCAGCAACAAAGGGCTTTCCTGCCTTATCAGCATGTATGCTCATTACATGGACAAACTTCGATTTTAAAGGCGTTGTGCAGGATTAGAAAAACATGGCTGCTTTGGTTCAAAAATAGCACCACCTCTGTCACAGGGTGTGCCTAGTATTGCAGCTCAGTTTCATTGAAGTAAATGTGGCTGAACTGCAACACCATAAACATCTTGTGTCAGAGGTGGCGCTATTTTTGAAAGAGTGCAGTCATGTCTTTATAATTCTGGGCAACCTCTTTAAAAGGAACCATGTAATGCTACATTGCTTCTTTTGTTGTGCTTCATATTCCTGAATTACTTTACAGCTTTTTGCTTGGATTACTATTATCGTACAAATTAAAATTAGGGATAATCTCTTTCAGAGGACAACCTCCCGTGCCTCCCCCCCCCCCAAAAAAAAAAAAATACACTGATATTTAGGTATCACTATAGTTGATTAGCTTATATATATATATATATATATATATATATTACACACACACATTACATACATTATGTTAATATTATATATTATATACATACATATATATATAAAATATTATATACACACGCACACACATATATATATATATATATATATATATATATATATATATGTATACACACATATATATATATATATATATATATATTATACACAAAACCCTAATTTGATCTTATAAAAGGAGATCCCATCTGTACATTTTAAGAACTATACATAGATTTCCTGTTACATAATGTGAGCCTTGCAAACACAAACAGGGCATGAGACATTGCAATATATTTATGGTTAGTTCACATTTACTTTAAAAGGAAAATATTTAGGAAATCCCCACTGTGTCTCTTGGCAAAGCCGATCTTGTGTGATTAAGGTGTTAACATCTGACAGTTTATATAAGTGTTTAGGAACCCCTGGGGTTCCCTGGCAGAAGGCTTGACTTTAAGTGCTGGGAATGGCAGGCTGAGCAGCAGCTCATTCAGAGATGCTTGGCGTGGGGAGACAAACCATTCTACAAGTCTCAGCCATTTAAAGCCTTCTCTGATCGTGCCGAGATAAGTGCACTGCTCATTGTGGTACATTTGGCTCAATGTTATGTTATATGGGAGAGACAATGAGATATGAGCTGAATGTGCAATAAGTCTCAGTGTGCTTCTACTGACTAATTCATAGTACTAGTAGTTCCTTGAAATGGGGGAAAAAAACCCTCTGTCCCAATAACATAATGGCTGAGTTTCACTGGCCAGTACACACCTTTTTGCCATGAACTGCAACCAATCGACAAGTTTTAAGGGACTGTAGAATTTTGCTGATGCTCCATGCATGTTGACTTCTTACAGGTTTCATGGTAGATACAATGAGCAGGAAAACTATTGGATGGATTAATTACAACATATTTTCCTTTTCTCCATTGATTAATAATGGGGCAATGGAGACTTACCCATCTTGGCAGTCTTATTGCAACTAAGAAAAAGCTCCAGAAAACAATAAAAAGCTCCCCAAATAAACCTTTCAGGTAACATTTTTTGCTGTTGACCTTGAAGTGTGGGTCTTCATGAAATATTGCTAGTGACCCCTGAGGTTCATTACTAGGGATCAGGTGCTGGTCGAACACTACAGCTGTATTGTTTGAACGTTCTTTCTCCTCTTTTACTGTTTCTCTCCATAGCAGGGGGTATATATCTAGAAATCTGCCATTATTATACTGATAGTGACTTCCCTCCAACACAGCTAGACCAATCAGATGCCAAGATGCCAGCCAGGATTGTAATCCCAAACTCTGCTGTCATATAGCTGATAGTAAAGGCAGGCTCTTAAGAATTTGGAAGGAGTGCTTGGGATGAAGGCCACATCCCCACTTTCTGCAATCCAATATTGTGTAAGGCCTGGTTTAAATTCTGTTCGAACCTCCATTGTAGAGGAGGAAACTGACCTGTTTTACAACGGACAGCGATGGTGACCAATGGATCCCATTAACTACAATGGGGTCTATCAGTGTTCCCCATAATGTCCGATGTTTAACTAGAAAAATGCGTCATGCTGCGTTATTTTATCGGCATTCTCAGCGGAACTTGCAACGTACGAAACCTTCCACATAATTGTTAAGAGTGCCTTACTAGAGGCAGACTTTTCTTGACAACAGGCAATGACTGTCAGATTAGCTGGAAGGGAGGCAACTAGTGGTAGAGACTTCTGAGAAACTTTTCAATGCAAAAACAAACATTTTTTAATGAAGTGAATCGCACTTTGGATAGTGCTAACGTACTATTAAATAAGCATAATTTGTATGAAAAGTTAGTGAGCATTTAAAGGGGATTTGCCAGGACGCAAGTTACTTACCTTCTTATCAGCACAGGGAGAATGTCAACAAATCACGCTGAGTCATGAAGGCTGCAGGGCTGAGAGGGAGGGGGTGAGTAAGGAGTGAGGAATAAGGGAACGTCTCAAAACTTAAGTGAAATAATACCAGTACAACAGTGGATTCTCAATACAGCAAGACACAGCCTCATAGACTGCACTTTCTACCCTGTGCCTTAAAATCTCATTCATTTTTCCTGTCATCAGATAAGAAGTGTTTCACACAAGCGCGGCCTGTCAGCTCCTGGGTCGTGTCTAGTGGAAGCTTTCAGGTAACTAAGGGGGATTTAGAAATGCTGTAGCTCTCAGAGTCTTCACTTTTCGTAATCACATATATTTAGAAAAGTGATTAAATACCCATTTTGGAGGTTCCCATGTCAACATTATATGGTGGCAAAACCCTTTTAAGAATACTTAAAATATAAAGATCCCTGTTTCCTGACTTACTGTAGCAGGTACAGGCTCTCATGAAACAACCATTAGCTGTTGACCGATTCACGAAGAATAATTAATAAATAAGAGGTGTTAAGTATCTGTTCTCATAAAGTACTGGTTCTACTCGCGATCCAGTATACAAAACAGCTGTACTTCAAAAGGATGAAAACCTTGACACTAATTTTGAGAATGACCCATTCTTAGCGAAACCACCAAACGCTCTTCTAAGAAGCATTGGTCAGGTGAAAACAGGAACAAAATAAATCCTAGGCCGTCTGGCCACTCCATAAACACACAGAGACTCCCTCTCCATAAGTGGTCTGGGCTGTTGACCGACTCACGAAGAATAATTAATAAATAAGGGGTATTAAGTATCTGTTCTCAAAGTATTGGTTCTACTTGCGATCCAGTATACAAAACAGCTGTCCTTCCTAAGGATGGAAACCTTGAGAATGACCAATTCATAGCAAAACCACCAAACGCTCTTCTAACAAGCATTGGTCAGCTGAAAACAGGAACGTCTGGCCACTCTGGCCACTCCATAAACACACAAAGACTCCCTCTCTATCAGTGGTCTGGGCCTATCGCCGAACACCACAAATACACGACTTTCAATACAGTCTGTGGTAAAGGCTTCCCTCAAGCCTGAAAACTGCACATTAAGAAGAACTCCCTAACACAGAGAAAAAAAAACTCATCGGAAGTTGCAAAATGTAGTGTTCATGAATATGGGTGAATACACTTCATTCATTTGACATATTGTAGTGCTGCCTCTACTGATTTATATGCAGTGGAGTGGATATGGCTTTGGTCATTATGTAGCAAAGATGGCCATTCAGCCCTACTGATCTACTCAGTAGGCTACAAGGGATACCAGTTATTCAAACAATTTGTAAATGGTGCACTGCATTTATATAGCACAAAGATGATTTTTGCATATGGTTTTGCATGATCGTCACACCAAAGCCCTCAAGAAACCTCTATTTTGTAAAAAGGCTTTACTAGAGGGTGAAATAATGCACACTTGAGTTGTAAATTGAGACTGTTAAAGGGGTGTTCCAGATTAAATGAGGCCAAGGTGGGAGTAAAAACGTTTAAAAAAAAAAAGGCATACCTACTTCCCGGTCCCTTACCCTTGTTCTGTTGTACCCCAAAATCCGCTATTCTTCTCTTCCTGTGCTGCACATCAGCAGAGGCTTACACTTCATACTGAGTGAATAGAGGGCAAGCCTCTGCTGTGGGAATGCCCACAGCACAAGATGTGAAAAGTAGCATATCCTGAGGTACTACAGAATGGCAGCATCGGGGAACCAGCGGTTAAGTACGCCTTTTATTTTTTATTTTCTCCCACCATGACACCAACTAACTTTCATTTTGAAAAACCGAAAGACCCTTTTACACGATCAACCTCTTAAAGGGGTTTTGCCATGATCTAATGTTGACGTGGGATCCTCCAAAATGGGTAATCACTTTTCTAAATATATGTCATCAAAAAAAGTGAAGCCTCTGAGATCTACAGCCTTCCTTACATGCCCTTAGTTTCCTGACAGTTTACATTAGACACGACCAGGAGCTGACAGGAGCTGATCTGGCCGCGCTTGCATTGTTTGCACTTCTTATCTGATGGCAGGGAACATGAACGAGCTTTGAAGGGACTGGGGAGAAAAGATCCTGTGTCTTTTGTACAGAGAATCCACTGGTTGTAATGTAATTATCTGAGTAAACATGCAGACACTCCCTGCTCAGCCCTCCTCTCTCCCCCCTGCAGCAGTTCGTGAACAAATGAAAGGCGCTGCCTGCTCAGAGCTTATCTTCTCTCCTGAGCAGATAAGAGGGAGAAACTTGTGCACAATACAGTTATCCCCTGTGGATTGGCCAAATAAAATGTTTGCTCAAGTACAGAGACTGAATATCAGGAGCGTGCATGGGAGGTGGAGTGATGACATCACAGAGGAGGTACTTGTTTTTTTAAACACAGTACCACAACGCCCCTTTTTCAAGAGGGGAGTATCAGCCTGTTAAGCGAGGAACTCACTTCTTGGCAAAACCCCTTTAACGACCACCTTTTGACGGTGGGCTGCGCAGATCATCTGTCTGCAGCGATGGCAAAAGACATCGCTGCAGACAGAGAAGTTTTGTGGCTTCCGGCACTGCAACTAGGCTAGGAATGGAGCTGTATTTTACAGCTCCGTTCCTAGTGCAGTCTCTGTTAATGCCAGGGACTGGCGAAAGCCTACGATCACCAGCGTTTAGTCATTTGATTGCCATGGTCCGGGGCATAATAAAAGGGGATTCCCCTGCTCCATTGGGCTATTAAAACTCCCGGTGAGTCGAAGGAGCCCAGGGAATGTCTGTACAGTCAACCCTGGAGACCTGACTGAATAATAATCCTGCAGGCATGGCACACCGTGTCATACCTACCTTACTGTGACAGAGGGCTTTGCTGCTGCAACCAATGCCTGACACTTGGAGTAGCTGCTACTATAGCTGCGAGGCAGCTAAGTAAGGGCTGGCTTTCCCAGAATGGCTGTAGTGTTGGGTGGGAGGCCGTTCCCATGTTCCAGACCAAGTCTTACAGGCTTATTAAATGACCGTTCCTTGAGGACACTAGGGCGGTGCTGTTTGCTGCCAAGAGTTGGAATGACAAGTAGAACTAAGGAGAGGCTCTAAACCCCCTAGGCTTGAGGGAAGTCTTTACCACAGACTGTATTGAAAGTTGCATATGTGTGGTGCTCAGCGATAGGCCCAGACCAGTGAAGAGAGGGAGACTATGTGTGTTTATGGAGTGGCCAGATGGCCTAGGATTTATTTTGTTCCTGTTTTCTGTAATTTAACCTGTGCTGGAGGAATAAAGCTGTCTGAGGCCAGTTTGGAAAGAAATCCTGTGGTCCACATTAAATGTGTGCTATAACTGTTTACCAAAGATGGCGATCCATGAGCTGAGTAACTCTGAGACTGTCTGAGATGGTGGCTGGACGAGAGTAAAACTCACATTACACAGAGATATTCTCCATAGAGTTTGCATGTTACATCTGACTTCTACTGTAGTGTTAGGCGATACACAACAATTACATCAAATTCACATACATTCATATGTGTACATGCTTCTTATGAACTTACCCCAAAAATGCAAATAGGAACAAAAAACTCACATATCATACACATTTATAAAATTATGTGCTGTGTTTTTCACTGGCTTGCCGACATTCGGTTGTTCAATGCCCCAGTATGCTGCCAATTGCTGACTTGTATGTCACCTCAGTGGCAAATGATGATGGTCATGATTTTATATGCTAGATCATGATGCTTGATGATACATAATCCTGCTGCAATGGCAAGCACGACCAGAAGCAGACTATATAGCACCAAAGATCTGAGTGCCAGTATTTTATGAAGTTTTTTTATATTTTGTTATTTACAACTAATGGGAAAGCCATCAGAGGCTGAAAAAATACTTTTCATTAGTACCAAGTTGCAAATGATGTGTCCAAAAGAAAATAGATACAATCAGATAAATAGTCTTATACCTACTGTGGGACTCACTCTTGTACAGCCGCCATCTAGCACAGTCTCGGGGGTCACTCTAGCTCTGGGATCGCCGTCTTTTTGTAAGATAGTACATGATATACACGAACCACACAGTGTATTTTCCTAACAGACCTCAGTCAGCTTTATTTTTCCAACAGGTTTAACGTACAGCATACAGGAACAAAACAAATCCTATGCCATCTGGCCACTCACTAAACATACACAGAATTCCTCTCTATCAGGGGTCAGGGCCTACTACCCAGCACCACACACACTCACCAGCTACTACTGGTATAGGCTTCTCTCAAGCTGGGGGAGTCAGAACCTTTTCCACAGGTCAGCTCTGTTGTTGCTGCAAACTCATTGGCAGCGAACCATATCACCCTTGTGTATAAATGAGACCTGAGGCTTTTATAGACCTCCAGAGACCTGGTAAAACCTGGCCTGGATTAGCTGCTGAGCAGCTATACTAACTACCCCATGTTTCAGTAACTTATGGTTACTGACAGCACACTGCCGATTTACCTCACCAAGGCTAGGCATCTCGGTAACACATACCTTGCAGGTCTCCTGCTGCACATAACCTAGTGGCAGAAACCTGTGACCTGAAATCGTTCTTGCTATCTACTACATATGAAAAAAACTTTGAGGTTCTTAGTTCACATGTTTTGATCAAAACTGTTTAAGTCACCTCCGACCCCTCAACGGGACCCCAACGCAGGTGGTCCCACTCTATTACTACCTCTCATTTGAGTCCAGTTCAGACTTCTCATTGGGTCCTCAGACTTCCATAATCCAGAGAGAAAAAGGCACCAGCTTAATAAGCATACAGCACTGATTTAGTAACCTGTGGAGGTGGGCAGGGTGCAGAAAACCAAAATAGAGGCATACACTCCTCCTGTATAAGTTAAAAGAAATATATGCCAAATGCAACGTATGGCTCTGCACAAAAAAACATTTCTGAAACAACTGAGGACCCAATGAGAAGTCTGAACTGGACTCAAATGAGAGGTAGTAATAGAGTGGGACCACCTGAGTTGGGGTCCCGTTGAGGGTCAGAGGTGGCTTAAACAGTTTTGATCAAAACATGTGAACTAAGAACCTCAATGTTTTTTTCATGTATTGTAGATAGCATAAATGCTTTTTTGGAGGTTTCTATGTTTTGTAGTAGGTGTAGGGATAAAGGTGCTACACAGCATCTAACACATAAAGCTGTTATAAACATAAAAAGATTGAACAACTATGGCACGCAAGGCAGTTTTCAGAATCTACTGTGGGCTTATTATAGAAAAACTGCAAAGGAAAAAGATTAAATCAGCGCATAAATAAAAAATAAAGCTTTTCCAACACAAACCAGAGACATGGAGAACTAATGAAGCACACTAAGATGATGCATGTTGACAAGTGCATATTTAACCCCTAATGTTTGATCAGGACATATTTGGCACGATATGTTAGTTTTAATATTTCATGATATACTGACTAGTTAGTAAGTGCTGCTGCATATGTTTAAAACTCCTTCCTTTATTCCCCCCTTTTCCCTTAGTCCTTGCTGTCTTTGCACCTTTTGAACCCAACCTAATACTGTACATCGATTAAAGAAGCATCTCCATCTCATTACATTTATCTCTATGCACATCTGTTTTGACAAGGTGATGCAATTCCCACATTTACTTTTTAAACACTAAAACAAAGCTGCCAAACAGATTTAGCTAGAAAAAGCAGGGAGAAAAAAGTGGAGCATGCATTGCCATTTTAAGACCAAAGTCAGCCTAATAGAGCCCTGTCAGCCTGGATGTGTCAAAGAGAATAAATATACACTGTGATGTCTTCAAACGCATTCAAATGATATCAAAATGACTCCTGTCACTCTTCTGCCAACATTATTCTTGTGAGAGCCATGAAAGAACATCCCTGCTACACCAGCACTGAGGAGGGATCATTAAACAGACATGACTGGTACAGTGCAATGGAGCACAGGTCAAAAGTACGTAATGCTACAAGCTGCTAATTAAAGAACAATATTGTGTGTGTTGGGTAAATGTTTCCTGCATTCATATTTTTTTTATCTATCCTATATGTTGAAAGGATCAGCAAGCAAAATCGCTTACATTTCAGTAGTATTAACATTATAAAGTACATATGATCTTAAAAGACACAAATGCTGATTTAAATATGCTTATTTGTTAATTTTGAAGAGGACTTGTGACATCTCCTATCATGTCTGTTTCAGTCAATACTTGTGTTTCCTGTGAAATAACCATTCTGGAGCATCTTCTCGTATAACTCTGTATTGTGCTGTTTCTCCGTTATTCCTCCTAGAAATGTATTACTGAATCAGTCAGCTGAATGTTACCCATAAAATAACAATTCTGGAGCATCTTCTCTTATAACTCTGTGTTGTGCTGTTCCTCTGTTATTCCTCCTAGAAATGTATTACTGAATTGGTCAGCTGGGTGTTACCTATAAAATAACAATTTTGGAGCATCTTTTCTTATAACTCTGTGTTGTGTTGTTCTTGCGTTGTTCCTCCAAAAAGTGTATTATTGAATCGGTCAGCTGGGTGTTACCCATAAAAAAACAATTCTGGAGCATCTTCTCTTATAACTCTGTGTTGTGCTGTTCCTCTGTTATTCCTTCTAGAAATGTATAACTGAATATGTCTGATGGGTGTCACCATTCTAGTATTCAACAGGATGTGTCCCTGCACACACTGACTGTCAGAACTGACTGGACAATATTAGACTGTCCCCAATTGGTAACACCTAGCTGACAGATTCAGTAACAAATTTCTAAAAGTAACAACATAGTACAATACACAGCTAAAAGGGAAAAAAAGAACGGACTACAGGAATGGCCACAAGTCCTCCATATATACAAAGATATTATCCCTATTTCAACGCGTTTGTTCAAGGTTGCTATAATAGGGATTCTCCAATTCCCAATTACATGGATACTAGAAAAAGATACGTGAGGCAACCAATTTATGTATAAAATCTTCAAACTTTACTTGCACAAAATATAAAACATATTATAGCCCATTAGGCTTACCGCACAATTTTTCATCCTTATTGAAGGGTAGCAGAACAACGCTCATTCCATTTTCGGAAGTAGATAAAGTCCTGTAAAGGTACGTTTTGTAGAGGAGTGGAGCCGCTGCACTGGGTGCAGAGCACCTGCAACGTTTCAGAGGTGAAAACCTCTTTCTTCAGGCCTGAAGAAAGAGGTTTTCACCTCTGAAACGTCGCAGGTGCTCTGCACCCAGTGCAGCGGCTCCACTCCTCTACAAAACGTACCTTTACAGGACTTTATTTACTTCCGAAAATGGAATGAGCGTTGTTCTGCTACCCTTCAATAAGGATGAAAATTGTGCGGTAAGCCTAATGGGCCATAATATGTTTTATATTTTGTGCAAGTAAAGTTTGAAGATTTTATACATAAATTGGTTGCCTCACGTATCTTTTTTAGTACACAAGTCCTCCATAAACACAAATTAATAAATGTATAAGGTTAAGAGCTAACAAAAAGAAATAATTACGTAAGGTGATATAACAAATGTATGATAAATTATTCAAGTGACTAGCAAGACCATACACATGTATGCTATAGTTATAACCATGATGTGTCTTAACATGACAATTCAGGTCCACATACAAAGATTACATAAGACACAGGGTAAGAGAAGAATAAGTAATGAGTTTTACAAAACTAAAACAAACTAGAGATGAATCTTGTAAATTTGTGACAGAGAAAACGGCCCTTAATCCCTGCATGTTTACTTGGGGACTATTGGTGGAGGTGGATCGTAATAAAAGAGTATGACATTTAGCTTGGTGTTTGCTAAATAGTAAGACTACTGCAGCAAGCTGTCAGCCATGGACAAAGCAGACTTGCTTCCTCACTTTTTTCCCACAGTTATGGTCTCATTGAATAGGTTCGATAAGAAGAAGAGGTCTCCTGGGACACATGAAGAAGCATTTTTATTGCATTATATTTTTCACTCTCTAGATTGTCGCTAGATTTGAACATATGTGATAAATCTGTTTGTGATAATATATACTTCATATTTAGTTTTATTCAAATTAATTAATTTTTCAAAATATGTTGGGTACCATGTAAAAGTCCCAAGAAAAATAGGGCTAGGTCTAAACTCAAATGAGAGAGGTCATCTGAGCCTGAGCTCCGCTGCAGTCTAGTAAATGTCCGAAATTACCAGCATAAACCAGTTTTAGTACCTCTACACATCTTACAGCTTCCTTGCTAATCACTATGGGGGTTTCCTTGCAGTGCTGACAGCCACTAGACATTATCTTCAGCGGTCCGGCCTTGGCATACATTGCCGCAGCCTATTGCGCATTAATAGATACCTCTAAACCTGTTGTAATGCAGCCACACACACTATTATAAAAGTGCAACTGCCTGACATTCTCTTACTGGACTTTGCTGAGCTCCACATTTAGAATACAGGCTGCTTCCTATTACGAGGCCACAGACCATTGTTGTCACATATTGTACATGCCTCTCTTGTGTGCATCAAAGCAAAACCTTCCACCACCTTCGAAAACCCTAAAAACCTGCATAGCTTGTCTCTATTGGGGAAATTGCACTGATAGACTCATTTGCTGCATTTATCTATGGCGTTGTACAACCCGGACAGGCCCTGTTTAGGCCTTCGAAACTGCTTACTACCACAGCCATTTTTTGGCTCCCTCAGGTAGCCTGCTAATAAGAACTGCATGGACTGCTCCTACTCACCTCCTGTTGTTCATCTGAGGAGTTGACAGCCTCAGGTATTTGATTTCTGGACATCAATTACTGCATTTATGCTGTGGCTTATCCATAAATGACCCATTGTGAGGACCCAGAAATTCTGCAACTGTGGGAACACACATTCTTCAAAACTTCATAATTGGAACTCTTTGCCTCGATTGCCTGGAAAATGCTGTTTGGCTTCAGTCATAAAATAACTTCAGCTTGTAAGACTGCATTCTGTTTAGGCCTACATAGTATTTGTAGCCTATATGTTGTTTTTACTTCCACAAGTGCCATCTAGCATCTCTGACACGTTTCTAAAAGGACTGTTAACGTTTTGACCTTCCTGGTCTTCTTCTGGCCCACATAGCACCTTGTTGTGAAGATCTACCTAACTAGGGCTTATTAGTGGTCACTAAGCAAATCTGGACCTACCTTGATTACCAATCTGTATATTAAATTTTGGTCTGTCTACCCACCATCAGCACGTACTTGCCATTTAAGTTACACAATGGAGGGCATGGCTAAGAAATATCCCAACTAATTTATTTAGGAATCCTTTGCCCCAACTCTCTGATTCTAAGCAAAATATCGATAGACTGCAAAACACAAGATCCTACTTTTTACTCTCATTCTACAGCTATAACTTTGCAGAAGTTGTCCCACTCTTTTAGAAAAATTACTTTGGGGCAGAATTTCAATTAGTTCTTTGACTTTTTCAACACTGAGGCTCATTAAATGAGTTTTCCAAGACTACTAAATGGATGACTTATTCTGTGTTTGTATTTTATGATTTTTCTCTTTATACGATGCACAAAGGATTTGGTTTTTTTTTACAGTTTGGAGCATTGGGCTTATAATGGCATTTTTGCTGTTTCAGTCACAAGGATTCGGGTCCCATTCACATCATGTTTTTGGGCCTCCGTTGAAGAAATCTTGATAAAGGTATCCCTATGAGACTACAGGAAACTATAGAGCAAACAGTCTCTTTTGGACTATGTTTGCTCTGTTTCATGTTGATAGACAAAAGGCCTGATAGATGAAAAGAGACATTTGTCCTATAGTCTCCTATGGTACCACCATAGTATACGTTGGGATACCTTCTTCAAGGTGTCCTGACAGATACAGTATCTGTGACAGAGGTCCAAAACATGATGTAAATCAGGCCTTAATTATTTCATATATGTGTCACTTCAGCAGGATTAAGTCATTACAATGACAGTTTTTTCTGGGAAATCACTTTGTTTTATTAAAAGTGATCAGCCATCAAAGTGCTGACTTAAATATGCAGATTGTAGTCTTAAAGGGGTTAAGCAGAAAAAAAAGAACATGAAAAGTATGGTAACTACATAGCTTAAAAATTTCACTAAAACTATTTAAAAAGATATTGCCAAGCCATCTTCATCGAAATGGGCTACAGAGTAATTCAATTCATAAGTCTGAGCCAGTAGATTATCTCTGGGGATACAGGTCTCAACTGTTTTGTTGGCTGTGCTTCATGAACATTTCACCCTTGCTTTTGTAAGGAAACATTTCTCAAAAAAAAAAACATCCAGTGACAGTGTGCCTTTATGTACATCAGACGGTTCTAAACACTATTCCATAAGATAAATAACATGGATAAAGAAACGTAGTCTATGCAGGAAAATAAGTATTTTAAAGAGATTGTCCATTTTTAAAGTGGTGTTCCCAACATAGACATTGATGGCATAACACTAGAATATGCCATCAAAATCTGATAAGTGTAGTTCCCACTTATGGGACCTGCACCTATCTTGGGAACGAGCCCCCAAAACTTTTGGCTCAGAATGGAGTGCCAGTCACCCTTGCTCCCTATTCTGTTCTATGGGAGTTCCAAGTACAACTGAGCACTGAGTTCGGCTGTACTCGGAACAACCATAGAACAGAATGGAGAGTCAGGCGCAAGTGTGACTGACTCTCCATTCTGAGCCCAAACTTTCGGGGGCACATTCCCAGAATAAGTGTGGGTGCCAGAAGTAGGACCCACACCTATCAGAATTTGATGGCAGTTCCTAGTGATATGACATCAAAGTCTATGGTGAGAATACCCCTTTAACTACAAATATGTTGCTGGTCCTGTAAGAAAAGAAAAAAATAACCAAAAACATCAAAACACACTGGTCCCAGTGAATGTCTGCTGCTACTCTCGCTGGGTCTTCTATTGTCTTCCAGCTCCTGGTAGTAGGCTCATGCACACCGCAGCCGCTGATTGGATGCAGCCGTCATGTAACATTGCTTGTCATCTCCCTTCAAGCTTTCACTGTGAAAACTGCTCTGTCAGACCGAACACTTCCATGCAGTACATTGAAATTGTAATAGTACATTGTCCCTGCAGTGACCTCTCCCAGTGACAGAGACTGTTCTCTGATAGTTACAGAAGCTAGACAAATGGTAATCATCTGCCAGCTGTTTAAGAGTACCTATCACCTCCTCATAAACACGCAAAAAATAATAGTAGATGAAATTATAAGACTTTTTTTTTTTTTAGATATATTTCATTAGCAAATCAAATGGTTTACCTCAGTATGACAGGGACACAGGTTTTAGTTTCACTTTTTTCAAGCATCTATCCTTATCTAGCAGGATTTCTTCTGTTGGGAGATACCAACTGTGCAGGGACAGCTGAGGATATAGCTGCTTGTACAGGGTAATCCAAGTCTCTCACAAAATATAGTGCAGCATGCACAGCATGCTGAGGACATAGTATGACATGGTTTACAGGCATCTAAATTACACTGCTGCTAGTTCTGCTAATTACACAAAAATAGCAGCCCAGAGCTTACCAGTGTGCTCATGATGTAGACCTCCTGGCTCCCCCTTTCACAGTGGACTCTCCCAGCTCAGAAGCAGTTAGCTTGAGGTATCACTATGTTGACAGCTCTGTGAAACGGTTATGTGCCGACTTGGCCCGACTTCAGTCTTGTCTTAAAGTTCCAGTGCTTATTTTAAAAACTGAATTACAGTTGTGCGCTTTGAATTTCCGAATAAAGCATATTTATGGGAGTGTTTGTATTTTAGTCTCCTGTTACTTCATGAGGTTTCTCTGGAGGCGATAGGTGCTCTTTAAACCCGTTAAGGACGGAGCCAGTTTCGGTCTTTTTGAAACAGCCCCAATTTTCAAATGTGACATGTCACTTTATGTGGCAGTAACTTTGAATGCTGTCAAGAAAAGTGATTCTGAAAATGTAATTTTGGGACACCTTGTAATTTTGTTTTTGTGTTTACTCGGGGATGTACTCTTGACACCAACACCATAGGTTGCTGTACAAATTCAAAGAAATGTCTGCTCACCTTGATTGCAGAGTGTGCACCTGGTCTATCCCGTTATTATTTCTCCTAACTCCGGCTGGGCAATTCGTCCTCAGTCGCAGGACGTGAATCATGTAGAGAAAAACAAAGCGAAGTCCAGTCTCGAAGTAAATAACGGAGAATCCTTTATTCCAAAAATGATGGGTGCAGAGGGTACATAAAAACGTGGCAAGCAAACCAACGCGTTTCAGGAGCGATTCAGCTCCCTTGTTCACGGCATACAGATAACACTCACATGAGCAAATTAAATAGAGGGCTGATCGCCATACAAGCGAAACGTCACTTCCCTTCCATTTGCTTACTGAGTGTGCAAAACAATAATATATAAAATAGAAAATGTTTTAAAATTTTATAAATATCTTTTGCTTAACCATTGTTAATGTATATGAGTATATGTTGCTGTTATGGAAAAGATATTATGGGGTTAGTGTATATACGCTAGGTCATTGCGAAAATTAAGCCCCACTGGCATTCTGGTTTGTAATTCCAGGATCCAGAAGGCTTCTCGCACTTGAACCTTTCGTTGCCAGTTTCCACCTCTCTCTGACATTCTACTCTTTCTAAGCCAAAGAAAGATAGACTACTTGTGTCACCAGCATGTTCTTCTACGAAATGCTTTACTACCCCTGAGTAAGTACTGTGTCCTTTCTTAATATTATAAAGATGCTCAGCTATCCTTGTTTTTAGTTTACAGATGCTGCATCCTATATATAATTTGTCACATTTACTACAGGTGATACCATAGACTATGTGATCCGAGTCACAATTAATTAACTTTTGTATAATGTATTCTTTTTGATTTACTTTGAAAATTTTTGTTTTCCAAGCATATTTGCACATATTGCATCTACGCCCACCGCATGGGAAAAAACCCTTTTGCGTAAACCAAATTTTCTTATCTTTTTGACTTACAAAAGTACTCGGTGAGATCTCATTGCCTATGGTTTTATTTCTTTTAGGTACACAATTAACCCCTTTCTCCAAAATTTTAGCCAATATATTGTCTTGTCTAAGTATGTTGATGTTTCTGAAAAATATCTTTTTTATTTTCTCAAAGCTAGCGTTATATGGTGTTGAAAAGACCAAATTATGATTTTTAGGGGAATCTTTATTTTGTTTTTGGGGACATTTATTAGTTAAATAGTCTTTTTGAGTTTTGTTCTGCATTTTGTGAAGTGCTCTATTTATTTGCATTTCTTTGTATCCCCTATTTTTTAGTCTGTGTATGATGTTAGTTTTTTCTTTCTCAAAGTCATTATCATTGGTACATGCCCTTTTGGCTCTTATAAATTCGCCCAAAGGAATGGCATTAAGCGTATGTCTGGAATGGCTACTTTCTGCTCTCAAAATTGTGTTGCCGCTGTTGGGCTTACGGTATAGAGCAGTAGTTACCTTGGAGAGTGTGGAATCTCCCCTCAAAAGAATATCCAAAAATTGAATTTTTTCCTTATCATATGTATGCGTAAATCTCAAATTCAGCGTATTCAAATTTAAATAATCCACAAACTCCGGTATGGACGTCACATCGTGACCCCAGACAATTAAGAGGTCATCGATGTAGCGCCCCTACCAGAGTATACAGTGACAAAGGATTACCTGTATCAGAAATTACCTGTTGCTCCCACCACGACATATAAAGATTCGTGATGGATGGAGAAGAAGTGGCCCCTATGGGTACTCCCATGCATTGCAGGTAATAACTATTATCAAATTTAAAGTAACTATGTTTCATGAGGAAATCCACACTCTCCAATAGGAACAATTTGAGCCCCTCATCATATAGGCTATGTTTGCTAAGATGGTATTGTAGGGCTGGCAATACTTGTTCCTGGGGTATGTTCGAGTAAAGGCTTACTACATCTAAACTTAACCATGTGTCGTTGGTCGACCATGTAAAATTCTGAAATTTTTGCAATACCATTTTGCTGTCCTTTAAATATCCAGGGGCTGTCTGGACCAGCGGCTGTAAGTATCCATCAACAAATGTACTCAATCTTTCTGTAAAGTTATTTTGACTGGATACAATGGGTCGTAGTCCCGGAGGAAATTTATTTTTGTGTAACTTGGGGATTCCATGGAAGATAGGGACTTGTGCCTCTTATTTCTAAATATTTTTTCTGTCTATCGTCTATGGCTCCTAAATGTATACCTTCTTCTAAAAGTTTCGAAAATTTTTTTTTGAAATGTGCTAATGGGGTTCTCTTTTAATTTTCGATAGGTGTTTGTATCGCTTAGAATGTCCATACACAATTTTTTATACAAAGCTGAATCCATTAACACGGTTGCCCCTCCCTTATCCGCTTTTTTGATTACCCAATTATTATTTTCCTTTAATTCTTTTATCGCTTGTTTTTCTTTCAAGTTGATGTTATATTTTCTTTTATCTGTGTCTTTAGATTTATCACATGAATTATTTTCATTCGCTAATTTTCTTAAGTCTCGCTCCATTGTGGCCTGGAAAGCGTCCATGGCCATGGAACGAGACTTGAGCGGATAAAATGAGGGGTTACCGTATTTTAATTTTATATCACCATTGCATATATATTGACTACTTCCTTCATCATCCAAATTTTTTAAGGTGATGAGAGTTAGTTGTTCATTAAACATCATATCAGTATATTCGTTGTCCAGCCTGTCATGATTTTTGTAGATCTTCTCCGATTCATTGATACTAAGATCTTCTGTTTGTTCCTCAAAATATTTCTTTACTGTTAGAGTCCTTATAAATTTGTTAATATCCAACATGGTCTCAAATAATTTGAAATCCCGAGTGGGTGTGAAATTGAGGTCCTTTTTGAGTACTGAGATTTGCGCTTCTGTTAAGATTGTTGGTGTTAAACATACTACATTATTGTCATCATTATCATCCTCTTTATTGTTATCGGAGTTGTTGTTACTTCGGATGTAATTTTTTACTTTTTTCTCCCTCGTCCCTTTTGTTTTTGTTTCAGGATTGGATCTTCCCCGTTTTTTGTAGAGGCATTATGTTGTTCATTCCTTTCTCTTTGTTGTTTTCTGGTAACAGATCTATCCACTGATGTATGATCTGATTCAGACGTTGCAGCTTCAGTATGCTCTATGTCAGAAAAACTCACTTCTTTTGGTTTTCTAGAGTTTCTCCTTGAAGATCGTAATGTAGATCTAGAATGTCTTTGGTAAGGGTCTTTATTCCATGTGTACACTTTGTTGTTAGCGTAGTCATCTATGTCTCTTTGGTATTTATGTTTTTTTGTTTCCATAATAATGGCTTCGATTTTATTAATATTGCTTTTTATGTTGTTTTGTAGAATCTCCAAATCAGGATCTTCCTGGTAAATAGCTATTTGTGTCTCCATAGATTTAATTTGCTCATGTATTTCTATTATTTTATTATTTTCAAACTCAATGATTAATTTTATGAGATTAATTGAGCAGTCTGTTAGTATTTGGTTCCATTTGTCCATGAAATCCTGTGTGTAGATAAACGTTGGATTTTTTTTAATACGTAGTCCTCGTGGGATAATGTTTTTTTCCAAGTATGTATTAAGCGTATTGCGGTCCCACCATAATTTGAGTTCTTGAATTGGTATTTTTTCCAGATTTTTAATTAATGTTCTTATGTCTTCTTTTTCCTTATTCAGCGGTTCTTTTAATCCAAAGACTTGCGCTAGCTTTGTTTCACGATCCATGTTATGTCTTTAAGTGGCTAAAAGTAGTTCATATATATGATGTATAAGCAACATGAAGTTACCCTCTGCACTTTCTAGTAAACTTAGTCCGGGAAGCCTATATTACTGTGGAATAAAGGATTCTCCGTTATTTACTTCGAGACTAGACTTCGCTTTGTTTTTCTCTACATAGGTTGCTGGCCTGCTTCTGTTGCCTATTTTGGCCTTTTGGATGTAGCTTTTTTTTTTTCTTAAAAAATGATCCCTTTTTTTCTTTTAAAGTGTAATAAACTCAGATTCTGAGTTTCATTCTTTTTTTTAATTGATTGAGCTGTAGGAGGCTTGTTTCTCCAACCTCCTCCCGCCTCTTTTTTAATAGACTTTTTTTTAATTTTTCTTCTTTTTTTTTTTTAATCTTGACCACGGCAGCTAGAGAGTTAAACAGCACCATTTGTTCGCAGGACAGGGATTGCTATAATAACATAACAGTGCATCATGGGTCAAAAAGGCATTAAAAAGGTTTGTCTTTAAAGGGGTTATCCCATACATAACATCACCCATCTACTTGATAAATGTATGTTTAATGAGGTCCTACAAGGAGTTTGAAAATAGCAGCGGCCAATTCAAAGTCTATGGAACTGATGGCGATAGCTGAGCACAGTAATTGGTTATCTCAATCACTCTCACAGATATTGAATGAAGACAGCACAAATACGTTACCACCGCACCAAGCAAGCTGATAGGGCAGAGCGAGGCGGTCTTGGGATGCAAATTTTAGTGATCAGTGGGGTCTTCTATCCATAAAACCCCCAGTAATCATGCATTTATTATCTAACCGATAGATAGGTGATACATGTTGTCTATTCAGAATTTGCAAATAAATTATATGCTGTAATTAAACTACTGCAATTTTTAACTCTTGTGGAACACTACAGAATCTGTGTTTACTGGGAATTCAATGGAACACAAGGATGTATCAGCAAGAGAAGAGCTCAGATGTGCACTGGAATGATTACACGTGACAGCTGACGTTTTTTGGACTTGGTTGATGGCACATAAAAAAAAAATTCACATGACAGCTCATCAGCAAAGCTGAAAGACTCCACCGTAAAGCTAGTACACAGAATAAAAGAGACTTTCATCTGCCATTTTAAAAATGTCAAACATGCCTAGATCAAGCACAATT
Organism: Phyllomedusa bahiana; assembly: GCA_025379985.1. Taxonomy (NCBI): domain Eukaryota; kingdom Metazoa; phylum Chordata; class Amphibia; order Anura; family Hylidae; genus Phyllomedusa; species Phyllomedusa bahiana. Next base: position 170,304 of record JAODAL010003359.1, read on the forward strand.
CCTGTAAGCAGCAGGATCATGGACACATGCATTAAGTAGAAAACCGCAAACATTTAAAATGGAGGCAAAAAGAGAAGTGTTATTCCACTTGACTTCTATACCTTGGGGCATTTCCATTTCTACTTTCCAACAAAGATAGAGAGCTATCTCCTGACAGAATGTTTAAATATAAACCCTGTAATACTTTTTTTTTGTAGAATACAAAAGTATTGAAGTGAGAAATTGAGGAAGCGTGAGCACGCAAAACAAGTTTGGTAATTGGGAGTGCTACTATGACTTGTATTTCTCTAGTACGCTATTTTGGCTATGACTGTGAAACTTATGATCACTTTATGTAAATAAAATTGCTTTTTAAGTATCGTTACCACCATTATCCTGAATGGTCACCTCTAGGGCTTTACTGAAGATACTTTCTAATTTAACTTTTATGATGATTTTATAGGGAACATAAGCAGGTTTTAATATATTTTGGTATGTGCAATCACTTCTTTATTTATGTTACCTTCTATAACTGTGTTGTAATTAATCATCATTATATGAGCTTTTTATCACTACGCAACTAATCTTAGCTTCTCCTGTCTGTCTCTCTACGTATTTTGTGTGTCTTTAATAACAATTGATTAAATAAAGTTTTGGGAATATATAAAAAAAAAAAAAAAAAGAGTGATCTGGCCATAGTAGTTACAAGAACAAAATTTTGCTTATTTTTACCCTTCGGCATTGGAGCAATCACATGTATTATATATTTTGTTACATTGCCTATCAAAGACCATAAAAACAAATCTGTTAAATTGATTGTAAGGGTTGTTAGACTTTTGGAGCATGCCAAATTTGTGAATGTTACATGCAATTATAAAAATTAACCAACGTTGTGTAATTCACTTTTTTTTTTTTTAACCCCTATAAATGGGAACATGGCTTATTTTTTAGGCTATGTTCCCACGGTGTATTTGCAGGGCGTAATTACGCCCCGCAATTATGCCGTGTGGACGGGAGCGGGTGCGGGGGCGTATACGCCACTGGTAATTCCCAAGTCCCTTATCTCCCCCCGCAGCGGATTCGCCGAGCAGGAAGAGGAGACGTAATCCATAGTTCTCTATGAGAACTGTGGATTACCGTAATAACTGGGACGTATTCCAGACGTAATTTGCGCACTCCGGCGCGTAATTACGGACTGAAATACGTCCAATTTTAAGCCGTGTGAACATAGCCTTAGGGTCACCGTTGCCTTGGCCACAATCCTTTTGTTTGCAGGTGACCAGTTAACAGAAAAATGTGGCACGTACATTCCAAAGAAAAAATGGACTCTCGCTGATCAAATGAATTTATGTCAAGGTGTCTTTCCCCAGTTCCTAATGAAACAGACCCCAGTTTTTCCAGTACTTTTGGGGACTCAAATTTGTAAGTTAGTCAGCAGGTTACAAATAAGCACCCATTCTATTGTAATCAAATGTGGCTGTCTGTTAGCATATCATAGAACTCAACAATTCTGTTTTGTTCTAATAGACATTACTTGTTCTAATAGACATTACTTCATATATATATCCAGAATCCACATTTGTAGTAGACATGTGAAGACTCTTTATCACTTTTAGTCTTATTCTGTGCTGCTCGTACAGCATTGGTTTATTCTCAGCCAGGAGAGGTGTGTAAAACTTAAACTTCTCATAGAAGTATAATCTGGTTTACAGGCCTTTCTCATATTATAAACCTGTATAGTTATATCAGTGGGTAACATTGTTAATCCTAAAAATCTAACTGGTTTAACTTTAAAACGCACAACGTCCTCAACCTACCTTGTTCTTGTGTCTCAAATAAACGAAAACATTTTCTGCATTGACATATTTTAGCTACTTCCTAATAGCAATCATAACCAAACCTCTTGGCAACTTTTGGGTCCTTCGTGAAACTTTTAGACTCCTTGACACAAAATGTCTTAAAGTCTTAGTTACAAATGTTCATTTGAGATTAACTCAACTGGGGCAGAATTTTTTTCCAGTATTAGAAGCTATTCCAAAAATGTAGTGTATCTTGTTTTTATGATAACCTAAAAAGAATCAGCTTTCCACAGCACAAGTGAATTCCAGGATAAAAAGTTTCGAACAGCCAAGACAACACTTCAGGGTCATCAGGTTGACTAATTAACGCTTTGTAGCTTTGTTATTTTTATTTCTAATTTATATAAAATCAAAGGGGTGTTCCAGCATTTTAAAATTAAAGCTTAAATAGGGACTGGGTGGGGGTAAACAGAAAAAAGGGCATGCGTACCACAGGTTGTCCCACCACCACCCGCTGTCATTCTGTAATGCCCCGGGATCCGCTCCTCTTTACTTCCTGTGCTGCGTGCCATCCAACAGCAGAGTCTTGCAGTTAATTCACTCACTATGGAGCACAAGCCTCTGCTGATGTACGGCACAGGGCACAGGAAGTGAAGAGGAGCAGATTTTGTGCACTACAGAATGGCAGCAGAAGGGGAATGGTAGGAAAGTATGCCTTTTTTTCTATTTTCCCCCATAGTGGACCCACTTAATTTTAACTTTAAAAAAAACTGGAATACCCCTTTAAAGTAGATATATTGTATCTATTTCAGATGTCATCAACTTAATGCTTTTCCAACTGTTCAGTCCAAAGGGAGTTGCACAAAAGCTCAAAATAAGGATAATGATATGTTCACAGTTATTTTTCATGCAAATCACATTGCAGAGTTTTCATGTAAACTGTGTGAGATTTGAATTACTTAGTTTTTTGTATAAATCTGTGCCATAGTTCTCAATGAACTATCAAGCAGTTTTTCTGTGCTGCAGATTTTAAACCCACAATGAGAAACAAAAAATAAATGAAAAAGCAAAATCTCACTGTTTGATGCAAAAAAGGATCCCATTCGTGCAGCCTAGAAGACGCTTAAAATGGGATAATTTGCTGCAAGATGCAGCAAAACCAACAATATTTACTTTTCATGATAGAAAATGCCCATAGTGTAGAGTTGATAAAAAATTAAGCAACACAAGGTTGTTAAGAGAGTTGAACATTACACGGTGTTGATTTAGGAAGCTGTTGGACCAAGACATCTAGTGGAACGAGTGACAAAAATGTCACCACAGTCTAAAGTCATATAATAGTGCATTTTAAGTCTATCTAATTTGACTATATAAAATACCATGAACAAACAGAAAAATGTCAAAATAAGAAGCAAAAGCTTTAACTGTCTATTACTAGTGTGGCGACTAGCATTTTAATAATAAGCCTGCTAATTCAGGAAAGATAAGATGTTCTTTAGGATACAAAAGTGAATTGAATTAATACTAAGTTAATATGAACAGTAAGAACACCCTTATTACTTAAATGGATGTAAATATATTTTATGATGGATGGATAACAGAGCCCTACAAAACTGTAGTTGTCAATGAATTTAGGGGAATTAGGGGATGCTAAATCAAAACACTTGCATCAGTGTTGGCAAACTGTCTGTAAATGATGAGATATTGGATACACCTCAAATAATAATTTTACCGCAATGCTACCTGCTGGTGACATGTGAAGCATGGTTGCTACCTGCTGGTGACATGCAAAGCAGGTTTTGGTTTGTCTTTTACATTTATTCAAATTACTATTTCATCTAACCAGTGGATGTACATATCACAGAAAGAAGGAATAAAAGCACAGTCACCTGACCAGTACTAGACCTAGGCCTGAGAGACCATATCAATATAAGTAATTTGAACAGTATCTTAAATTTCAGCTAACATTTCAAGATAAGCTGTTATGTGTGTGTATATGAGGAGTTGTACTATTTCTGGGCATTATACACTTCTAAACGGCATTTTTCCTTTTTGCAAACTCTGTCTAATTTTCATTTGTCTAAGAGCAGGTGAGTGGATACCAGCTGCTATGATGTCTTCCATAGACTGCACACACAGAAGAGGAGCTACTAGATGCTGAAGCCCTGTATCATGTTTCTTTGTATGCCTATGTCACTCTTTAACCACATACTCATTACCCCTCCCCTCTCCATAGACCTCTATGGGCAGTATGTAATCTGATAAACTAGTTAACTAACAGTAAATCTTCTAAACACAATAAGGATTTCAGCTGATTTTTCAAAGTGAATGATAACTTTTGGTTGGAGAGGGAAATGGATCTCTGATACGATATTTCAAAATATTTCTTACATTCAGCTAAACTTTTCATTTATGCAAAGTTTGTAAAATAACTAGTTGACATTTATGTAGTTGCGTTATGTGCAGAAATGCAGGGATGCCACACAGAGTAGCTTCTCAAATTTATTGGATGGATTTTTCCAACACATCACTTATTGTGTATATTTTCCAACTGAAAGGCAATAATCCGCATCTTGAACTGTATTGAAGTCCACTGCAGAAAAATAAAATCCAAAGCAGAAACCTGCAAAAATTTGTACAGAGGTGTACAGTAGGGAAAGAAAGTATTTAGTCAGCCACCAATTGTGACAGTTCTCCCACTTAAAAAGATGAGAGGCCTGTAATTAACATAATAGGTAGACCTCAACTATAAGAGACAAAATGAGAAAATCACATTGTTTGATTTGGAAATAATTTATTTGCAAATTATGGTGGAATATAAGTATTTAGTCACCTACAAACAAGCAAGATTTCTGGCTCTCACAGACCTGTATCTTCTTCTTTAAAAAACTCATCTGTCCTCCACTCATTACCTGTGGTAATGGCACCTGTTTGAACTTATCAGTATAAAAGACACCTGTCCACAATCTCAAACAGTCACACTCCAAACTCCACTATGGTGAAGACCAAAGAGCTGTCAAAGGACAACAGAAACAAAATTGTAGCCCTGCACCATGCTGGGAAGACTGAATCTGCATTTGGCAAGCAGCTTGGTGTGAAGAAATCAACTGTGGGAGCAAAAATTAGAAAATGGAAGACCTACAAGACCACTGATAATCTCCCTCCATCTGGGGCTCCACGCAAGATCTCACCCTGTGGGGTCAAAATTATCACAAAAATGGTGAGCAAAAATACCAGAACCACATGGGGGGACCTAGTGAATGATCTGCACACAGCTGGGACCAGTGTAACAACGGCTGCCATCAGTAACACACTATGCCGCCAGAGACTCAATGCAGTGCCGAGGTCCCCCCCCTTATGCCAGTACTGTTG